>PVKH010016016.1:0-15883 GCA_004027955.1 Chaetophractus vellerosus
TTAAAAAAAAAAAAAAAAAAAAAAAAGAAAACTACACAACATTGAGAAAAGAAATCAAATACCTAAATAAATCAAAGGAAATTGTGCTCATGGATTGGAAGACTAAATATTGTTAAGATGTCAATTCTACCCAAATTGATTTACAGATTCAAGGCAATCCCAATAAAAATCCCTACAGCTTCTTTTGCAGAAATGGAGAAGCTATTTATCAAATTTATTTGGAAGGGTAAGGGGCCCCTAATAGCCAAAGACATCTTGAAAAATAAAAACAAAGTTGGATGACTCGCACTACCTGACTTTAAAGTATATTACAAGCTAAAGTGGTCAAAACAGCATTGTATTGGCACAAGGATAGGAATATTGACAAATGGAATCAAATTGAGAATTCTGAAGTAGACCTGCACATCTATAGCCATCTGATATTTGACAAGGCTGCCAAGTCCACCCAACTAGGACAGAGTATTCCCTTCAACAAAT
Organism: Chaetophractus vellerosus; assembly: GCA_004027955.1. Classification (NCBI taxonomy): domain Eukaryota; kingdom Metazoa; phylum Chordata; class Mammalia; order Cingulata; family Chlamyphoridae; genus Chaetophractus; species Chaetophractus vellerosus. The sequence goes on from PVKH010016016.1 coordinate 478, forward strand.
GGTGCTAGGAGAATTGGATATCCATATCCAAAAGAATGAAAGAGGATCCCTATATCACACCCTACACAAAAGTTAACTCAAAATGGTTCAAAGGTCTAAATATAAGAGCCAGGATCATAAAACTCCTAGAACAAAATGTAGGGAAGCATCTTCAAGATCTTGTGGTAGGTAATGGTTTCTTGGATATTACACCCAAAGCACAAACAATAAGAGAAAAATTAGATAAATAGGACCTCAACAAAATTAAAAACATCTTTTGTGCATCAAACATCTCTATCATGAAAGTAAAGTGACAACCAACACTCTGGGAGAAAATACTTGGAAATCACATATCTGATAATGGTCTAATATCCAGCATATATGAAGAAATCCTACACCCCAACAATAAAAAGACAAATAACCTAATTTGAAAAATAGGAAAAGACTTAGACATTTTCCAAAGAGGAAATACAAATGGCTAAAAAGCACATGAAAAGATGCTCAACATCACTAGCTATTAGGGTCTTGCACATCAAAACTACTATGAGATATCATTTCATACCTACCAGACTAGCCATTATTAAAAATACAGTAAACTACAAGTGTTAGAGAGTATGTAAAGAAATAGGAACACTCATTCACTGCTAGTGGGAATGTAGAATGGTGAAAAACATGGGACATGAACAGATAAATGCATAGCAATGTTCATAGTGGCATTATTCACAAATGCTAAAAGGTAAAGACAACCCAAGTGTCCATCAATAGATGAATGGATAAGCAAAATGTGGTGTGTGTGTGTATATGATGGAATATTATTCAGCTGTAAGACAGAATGAAGTACTAACACATGTGACAACATGGGTGAACTTGAAGGAGCTTATGTTGAGTGAAATAAGCCATACATAATAGAATGAATATTGTTTGAGCTCATTGATATGAATTAGTTATAGTAAGCAAATTCTTACAGGTAGAATATAGAAGGTACGTTACCAGGTAATAGAATAGGAGTAGAGAATGAAGAGTTGATGCTTAATCTATATAGAATTTCTAATTAGTTTGGTTGTAATGGTTTGGAAATGGACAGAAATGATGGTAGCACAACATTATGAGTTTTCTGGATAGACAGAGGTCCATACAATAGCTAACAAAATATACTTCCCTCTTGGGGAAGCCCTGCTACTTTTTCAAATAAGATGGCCCAAAGCTCTGGAATATATAAGCTTTACCTAATGAAAGAAAATAGGCTAACAAACGAAGCTTGTGCTCTTAATGCTTGCATGTGTGAACTTTATACCTGTAATAATGAAACTAAGCCTAATTTTAATGAATACCTTAGAGTTACCTCCTGAAAACCTCCTTGTTATGCAAGTGTTGCCTCTCTCTAAGCCAAACTCTGCAACTAAACTCACTACCTTCCTCCCCCAACCCCTGATGTGGGACATGACTCCCAGGGATGAACCTGTCTGGCATCAAGAGATTAGTACCAAATGTTAATAAGTGAAACATTTAGAGAGACTTTAGCCAAAAGGGGAGAATATTAAAGAAAAAAGAGTTTTTCTGGCTAAGAGATTTCAAAGTGAGTCAGGACGTCATTCTGGAGGTTACACTTATAAAGGTCCCAGCCAGACTTCACAAACTGCCACAGAAAAACAAAGCCTCAAACAAAAGTACTCCTTAGGGCCCTCAGATGTCTGGGCACCACAGGAAAGCCACATGGCCTCACGAAATCAACACCCCCTTAGCAGGATCTATCTCAGAATATATTTCATCAATGTAATATAGTTTTCTTATTTATAAATCCCCTAATCATGGTTCCTCTACTCCTTTTATTTGAACCTATAATTTTCAATTTACCTGTTAAGTATATTTTTCACAGACTTAAAGGCTTCAGATTGTTCCTATACTGATTGAGTCCTGAAACCCAACAGGTATGCAACCAACTCCTACTCTCTCGTTCTTCGGGCCTGCTCTAGACAACTATCAAAATGATGATAATGGACCGGCCCCATCCCAAAGCAAGGAGTATCAACTGCAAGCAAAACAATTCCATACCTCTGCCCCATAATATCTACATCTCTTCTCAGCCTGAAGTAATCAGAGCAGACATTGTCCCAAATTCCTTAAGATTGAGTAATGAACAAAAATGGGGGTCGGGGCAGGTGTGGAACTGCTGATTTAAGCAGATTTATTGCTATTGTAGCTATTATTTTTTATTAAATAACTTGTAACATTGATATAAAAATAAAATTTAAAATATTCTATAATAATTTATGCAAGCAGAAAAAATGACTTAAAATTATGATACTTCTGACTACTTATGGCATCTGAAAACTCCCCAGCACAGGGGCTTTCTAAGGATTGATGCATTCTTTGCAGCATGACTTATCATCAGCAAGACCTACAGTCTTTCATCACCAAGAGTTCCAAAGTATCTGGAGGAAATGTTGATGCAGCTATGGAATATTTTCAACTCTGCTATTTGCTTTCTACCCGGTACTTCCTAATCCTGAGTGCTCCGTAAATAAGTGTTATCTCTCTCTCTCTTTTTCCTTCTCCACACCTGCTCTATAATGACACCATTTTTTTTCTCTTACTCAATTAGAAGTGAGAGCATTCTAAATTAATTCTTCTCTTTTTCATTTTAATTGGATAATCACTTTTACTTTTAGATTAGCCAAATTGTTTACAGACACATTCTGCATGATAGTGCTTAATTTAGAGATGGTAATTATGAGAAAAGGCTGGAAGGGGCTTCTAGCAGAAACTGGGCAGCCTTTTTAATGTGGCATTTGGGTCTGGCAAATTACATGAAACTATGGAAACCAGTGGAAAGACCCTATCCTTAAAATATGACTCCAAATTCAACAGGTCCTGGGACACTGTCTAACTTTGTTTCTCAGGATTCATTCATAATTATTCAAATGATGAAAAAGATAAATAACTTAGACTTTATTGAGACCCTATTATATTGTTTGACAGTGTGCCACATGCTAAAATACAATAGCACAAGGTACAGGCCCTGACCGCCAGGTAATCACAGTCTAGTAGGGGAGATAAACAAGCAAACATTTGATAATCAGTATCAGATGGGGTTGAAATGTAACAGGAATCCTGGGGATCCAAAGGAACACAAAACATGGATACTGAGTGGTAGAAGGAAACTTCCTAGAAGATGCCAGTATTTTTCCCATAGTAAATACATGCTCATGTAGCCATAGACTACAGTAGAAATTCAATGAATATTTACTGAATTAATACATTGTAATAAGTTAAAAAATTTCAGAAAAATTTGAGGGAAGTTTTACAATTGGCCTTATTAAACATTCTAAATATATCCAGCATCATCTCCCCCTTCTCAACCCACATTTTGTCTCCAAACAACCTACACTTCATAGTCCAACTCCATAAGTCTACTCATTGTATTTAGTTCATATCAGTGAAACCATACAATACTCATCCTTTTGCGTCTGAATTATTTCACTAAACATAATGTCCTCAAGTTTCCTCCATGTTGTCATGTGTTTCCCCAATTGATTTCTTCTTACAGCTGAATAATATTTCATCATATGTATATACCACATCTTGTTTATCCATTTCATCAGTTGATGGTCACTTAGGTTGTTTCCATTTTTAGCAATTGTGAATAATGCTGCTATGAACATCAGTGTGAAAATATCTGTTCGCATCCTTGCTTTCGGTTCTTCTGAACATATTCCTAGTAGTAAGGTTGCCAGATTATATGGCAGTTGTATATTTAGTTTCCTGAAGAACTGCCAAATCCTCTTCCACAGAGGCTGCACCATTTTACACTCCCAACATCAGTGAAGGAATATTCCTATTTCTCCACATCCTCCCCAGCACTTGTAGTTTTCTGTTGTTTTTAAAAAATTATGGCCATTCTATATGGTGTGAGATGATATCTCATTGTAGTTTTGATCTGTGATGTTGAACATCTTTTCATGTGTCTTTTGGCCATCTGTATTTCTACTTCAGAAAAATATCTATTCAAGTTCTTTGCCCATTAACAGAGGAGATTTTTCAAATTATAATCATGTGTAATTCTAAAACCATGGGGGCAATATTAATATGGCTATGATCTCTCTCTCTCTCCTTTCCCCTCTCTCTTTCTCTCTAAGTGTAGTTCTATAAATTTTTCCCAAGTGCTTATGTGGGCATGCTTATACATTTCTTTAATACATAAATGGGCTCATTTTGTGTGTGTATATATGTGTAAAATGTATTTTTAATATAATTTTCATTTAATATTAACATTTTATGAACGTTTTATCATTTATTAAGTATTCTTCAAAAACATTTACTGGTATTTGTTAAAAATTCCATCATATAAAATAGTTCATAACTAACAAGACTGAAAAGTAGATTCCTTACCATCATTTACGGATATAATATTTCCAGGCAGAGTGTTCAAGTGCCTTGCCTAAGCTGATTAGTAAATGATGAAGGCAGGATAGCCTGATACCATTCTATGTGTCCATTGGTATATATCAGTTACTTTTCCCTACATCTTTTATTTTTAGTCTTTATTTTAAGAATGAGTTTAACAATCAGTAAAAAGTCTTTCTGTCAACTTCTATCATGATGAATTTTGCCCTGTGGCATGAAAACCTTTAAATATTTTTCTCTGAATTTACTAGCATTTCCTTTTAGAAGCAAGCAAATCTGGTCAATGAGAATTCAGGAATCATATTTTCTAGTTTTGAATTTAGGTAGTTTTAACTACCTTGGTTATCTTGGACAAGTTACCATAAATTTGTGTGTCTCAGCTTTCTCATTTTACAATTAGGTTAATAGTTGCTACTTCATATGTTTGTTATGAAAATTTAACAAAACATAGTTTTCTATTGCTGTGAAACACATTAGTAAAAATGTATTGCCTGAAAATAATACCTATTAATTGTCTCACGGTTTTTAGAGGTCAGAAGTCTCATGGCATGACTTAGTTCTATGATCCTGGAATCACAAACTTGAAATCAAAGTGTAGGCCAGACTGAGTACTCATTTGGAGCCTGGGAAAAAGTTCACTTTCAAGCTCATTCTTATTGCTGGCAGAATTCAGTTTCTTGCAGTTGTAGGACTGAGATCCCTGGTTCCTTACATGCTATAATCTGAGGCTGCTCTTAGCTCCTAGAAGTCACCCATATTTCTTGATGCATAGCCCACCTCTTCAAGCCAGCAATGGTGAATCAAATGCTTCTCATGCTTCCAGTTTTTTACTTCCTTTTCTGTGACATCTGGATTCAACTCTCTACCTTTAAAGGGCTCATGGGATTCTGTCAGGCCTACCTGTTTAATTTCTCCTTCTTAAGGTCAGCTGTACCATTTGATATAACCAACAAATTCACAGTGCCTGGGATTGTGCAGGGCATGTATCTAGGGGATGAGAAATTTTAGGAGCATGTCAGAATTCTGTCAACCACATCATACTTATACAGCACTTAGAAAATGCTCTGCACAGACAAGCATTTAAAATATGTTTGATATTATTATTTTATACTGAAGAACCCATTGGCATACAGCATTCCTCAATATATAGAATCATATTACTTGGAAATATCAATATACAATGAAAGGGAAAGCCACACACATATTTTCATTAATTTTTTAGGAAAAATTCTGAATGAAGCTAACATGCTCAATTAAGGTTCAGCAAAGCAAAAATAAGAACATTATCCAAAAAGCTGCTTTATATAACAGAAGCCAGGCCTGGTTGGGTACTCCTCAATCATGTGCTTCTTCTGCCTTCTTGTGGCACTTTTGAGCATGGCAAGAGAATGGTTTTTTTTTTTCTTTTTTAAATGAGGGAGAAAACTAGAACAGGGTTGTTAATATATGAATGTTGCAAAATCTTCTTTGATTTCTACTTTTGAATATTCGGTCCAAAATTTGCAATATTTCTAGCCACACTCATGTACCTAATTCTTTTAACCAAGCAGAGAGAGAATTCATTGTGTACTTATTACATCTGGTGTCCTGAAGCTACAGGGCCTTTCTGATTATAGATTCAATTTACAGCTGCTGCTATGGTGTCTATTTTAAGGCACATATATTGGGTAAGCAAATCAGCTTGAATGATTCAGTCAACACAGTGGGACCATCAGTCTACAAGAGTGTACTGAATCTCCAATACAGTGTGGAAAGTCAAATATTTTTAGAGGGGTTCAGAAAATTCCTGTAATGAAATAAGGTTTCATTCTCTCCATTCACCATTGTTCCTGCAGTGATGCTTTTCCCTGATAGCTTTCTGTGGGATTTAAGTAGGAAATACCTAATTTTTAGATAGCTATTTGCATAGTGGTCTTAGGATTATCTTATTTCAACTTCTACCCTTCTTTGTGTTGTGGTCATTGAGTATATGTCTCATTATCCTTTCCAACCTGAGATTCTTTAGGGCTGACTCTATATCTTCATTTCCCTCATAGTCACAGCACAATCATTGTAGACAGAAGTTTTTGGTTAATAGTTCCTAAATCTATTAACTCAATGCTCTAAAAGGAAGCTTATAATAAAATGGCTTTTGTTGAGATACGATAACCATAGAACAATAAAATGGAAAAATGAACCTTAGAATCTCACCTTTTCATCAGAAATGAGAACACCAAGTATGGTAGGTTGAATTATATACCACAACCAACAAAAGTTCTTCATCTTAATCCTTGACCCCATGGGTGTGGACTCATTGTAAATAGGAGATTTTGAAGATGTTATTTTTGTTTAATATGTGGCCCAACTGAGTGAGGTAGGTCTTAATCCAGCTTACTGGAAGCCTTATACAGAGAACCTGGAAGTCATAGAGAAGAAACAATGATAGGAGGTAGTGACACAGGCCAAGGAACCCCAAGAGCTACCACCAGCCAGCACCAGAACTCTATAGTTTTTGGGGAGAAAGCATGCCTAATATCTTTGATTTTGGCCTTCTAGCATCAAAATTGTGAGCCAATAAATGCTTGTTCATTAAGCCAACACATTGTGTGATATTTATAATAGCAGCCTGGCAAACTAAGACATCAAGGATCGAAAACTAGGATACTATGTCTCAGATCATATAGCAAACCATCCAGGATATTTCAACCAATTAACTTCCCTGGTTTCTAGTGGATAGTTTCTGTTCTTTTTGTTTTTACTCTCTGTTGCTGCCTTTTCGTAGGTTTGAATGTATTATATGCTCCTATTCATATTTGTGCAATATGTTCTCCTGAAGATTCAAGAAATTCCAGGCAGGTAATGCCTGTTTGCTTAGTCCAATTTGGCAGACAAAAGCCACAACAGAAAAATTAACTTGCTCTACCAGGAAGCCAGTAAGTATTTTGGAAGCATCTGGGGAGGAATTCCCAGGACAATCCTTTCATAGGAACTGAGACTTTCCTAAGAAATTACTACTTCATAATGAGACTGTTATTTACATTTCTTTTGGTGAAGAGGATACCTCTTAAGTACCCAGGTTGTAACAAGTCTTTCTTTGAATGAGAGGGTGATCCTGAGACAATGATGCAAATAGCTATCTAAAAATTAGTTATTTCTTACCTAAATCCAACAGGTAGTCTTTCTTTCTTCAGACAATAGGTTGCCTCCAACAGCATTCTATATGCTTTCCATGAAAAGGCCAGTGAAAACTGATTAGAGTAAAGCAATGTATGTTTACGTGTCAGTCCTATGTTTTAAATATAGTGGGATTAGTGTGAGAGGCAGGATTTTGGCCCCTTTGATCTTACCTCCTGAAGTTACACTTAAAAACATGTTTCACTTTATGACAGAAGGGACTTTGTGGAAGGAATTATGGTTGCTAATCCTTAAAATAGAGGGATGATCCTGGATGATCCAGGTGGGCCCAATGTAATCACATGGGACCTAAAAAAACAGAAGAGAGAGGCAGAAGAGTCAGTGAGAGAGAAATGAAATGAAAGAAAACCAAGAGATTTGATGTCTGAAAATGATTTGACCTGCTCTTTCTAGTTTTGAAGACCAAGGAGGCCACAAACCAGGGAGTGTGAGTAACTTCTAGAAATTGAGAACAAGCTTGCACCAATAGCATGCAAGGAAAGGGTTACCTAGATCCTACGACCGCATGGAACTAAATTCTGAAACAACTTGAATGCTTCTGGAAATAGATTGTCCTGTAGAGCTTCCAAAAGGGAACCATGGCCTGTGGATACCACCTTGATTTTAGCCTTGTGAGATTCAAAACCAAGAAACCAGCTGAGCCTACCGGACCTCTGATCTATAGAACTGTAGTGTTTTAATAGATTAGTATTGTTTTAAGCTTCTGAATTTATCATCATTTTTTTATGCAGCAATAGAAAACTAATACAATTGGATTTTAATGATTTCTCTTAACAGTATTGGTGGATTACTTCTGTATACAGCCTCCTAGTCCCCCAGTGCTTGACTTTTCATTATACAAATCAGTACTACAACATCGCTGGCCATATAAAAATAGAGTATGATGATTTGGTCTCTGGGAGATAGACTAAAGCAAAAGGACAAACACTTTGTCCCTGACAATTTTCTTCTATCTTCTGAAGGATCGCCCATGCAGATGAAATGAACCCTGATTCTTAGATGAATAACAAACTGTCTACTTCATTCCATTGTACCCTGCTATGTTACTGGCTTATGCCAAACCCTTTTTGTGTTGATTCTAGTACATCATTTTCAACTAGTATGGAAAATTCTTTGGAATCTTCTCTTTTCAGTCCCAGCAGGTCTCAAGAAGATGAAAGGAAGCATTTAGGCTCAGCTTGTGTTACACTGCATCTTGTAAGATTGTTTCTCTGGGGAAAAGTTCAATTAGTTAAGGGATTAAAAATACTTATTATAATCAGAATCCAGAAAGAATAAAGCAAGTTCTTAATGAGATGAATACAATGGGGTTGCTATGAAGATTAATAATTGTAGTAGAGGATTCACATATGCACATTTGTTCAATCATTTGAGAAACTATGAGAACAAGGTGCTAATATCTTAATTTTCAGGGAAAGGAGTTCATTATTGGGAGGAGAGGAAGTTTCACTGGTGTGGTACTTCTGGCTTCTCTCCACACTTTTATCTTCTAGCCATCAGAAAAATGGAAGGACTTAAGTTGGTACATATATGGGTGTGTCAACTCCACTCCTCCTTTCTTCTTCTTTAGCAAAGCTGCCTTCTGTATTGTCAAGTTTACTAGGTGTGACAGTTTGAGATTATTTTATAAATCCCCAAAAGAGAAAAGATTGTGTCTGTAAACTAATCTGTTCTTCTGGGCATGATGCCCTTTGATTATATTGGATTCAGGTGAGGGGCCCTTGATTAAACTACCTGTTAAGATTAGGACTTTGATTCAACCATGTCAGTAAGGCGTGATTCAGGTTGAGTCCCTGCCCCCTTGGTGGGCTGATATAAATGGGCATTCACTCAAGAAGTCACACAGGAAGAGAAATGAGCCAGTCTCATGAAAGTCTGCAGCTGACCTTGGGAAGAGAGTCAAGACTGATACAGGTAGTCCTGACAGACAAGCCCTATGCCAGCCTACAGCTAAGATTGGGAAGAAGCTGGGCCCATTGAGTCTCAAGAGGTACAGGAAGCCCTGGAAGGAGGGACCAGGCAGAGATTAGCAGCCATCTTGCTTCAACACGTGGCAAATGATTTTAGCAAGAAAGCAACCTTGAGTTGGACTCTTTAGGGCCTTGTAACTATAAACTTTTACCCAAAATAAATACCCTTTATAAAAGCCAACCGATTTCTGGTACTTTGCATTGGCACCCCTTTGGCAGACTAATATACTAGGATAAACAGACTTTCAGCCATGTCACTCAATTATTATGAAGGAAATAGTATTATGGCATACATATTTATATTTAATTTTTTCAACTTCTTCAAAACCTGGGCAGGGATTGTGTACTATTTATTGTGAGCCCCCTCAGAGACCTCAACATAGATTGAAGCTCAGAGGATTTAAGTGTTTTGTATAATATTGTGCACTTAGCAATAGCAGAATAGAAAATTAAATCTAAGTTGGTCAAATTCTAATATTTGTGCTCTTTGTGTGACACCATCCTTTTCCAAAGTGCTTCCCACATAAGTTCCTCTGTATATTTATTGACACTGTTAGGGAAGAGAAAGGCATTTTTTTTTTCATTCAAATAATTGTATTAAATAAAGTTAAGCTGGTTTATATTCAGCATGTTGACTCTCTAAGAAAGTAGATATAGGTGAAGTGCTTCTTCAATTTATTTGGCCATTGGGTCCTTTATGGCAATATCATAGGACTCGAGTTCTATGATAAGCACTTTAGCAATCATTTCATTTGGATAAGGAATTCTGGATTCTCAAGCACCCAGAGTATGGTGTAACAGGTGGGGGTAGCAGGCTTTTGGTGGGCGTGTCTTGTTGGTCCTATAAATCCCCTGACCTGTGAAAAGGGGAGGATAATTAAAAGTGAGACAGATCTAGGGTAAGGTATAGTTTTATATTTGCTGAGAACTCACAGTGTTCCAGGTATACTTTATATGGGTAAGGTTTTTTTTGATCCTCACAACCATTCTGAATGACACTTGTATTCCCACTTTATATGGGAGTAAGTTGTAGGAGTGAATAGGCTAGGAAACTTGCCCAAAACTACACTGGTAACAACTTAAGGAATTTCATTCCAGAGAATATGCTTTGCCTTTACAAACTATAATTTTGAGATAGTGTCTCCAGTAGTACCAAATACCCAAATATAGTCAATAGATAACTAGAGATCTCACACTGGGTACAACTTGAAACCATTGTGAAACAGCATATTCAGGATGCTTTTGTGTAAAACTCATCTTTTGTTTTCATGAAATTTGGGGATATATTTTAGGAACTTTAAAAATTGGAGAAGAGATACTATCCCTGCCTTGATGAAATATCTAATCCACTCATTAGCATCTTATCCATCTGATCTGATCCATGTTTGTTCTGTTCTTAAACCTTTTTTAGAGACCTAAACCAAATGAGTTTTTGTGGCTAAGAGATTTCAAAAAGACGTCTCAGGACAATCTCACTGACTGCCACAGTAAATAGAGCCTCAAGCAGTAGTGCTCCTGAGGGCTCTAGAGACATCTAGACACTATAGGTGGGGCAGGCAACCCCAGGAATTCAGCACCCCATCGGTGGGCCTTAACTTGGAGTATATGATAACCCTCTTCCCCAATGTTTCAGAGTTAGACTCATTTATAGTTTTCCTACACATGGTTCTTTTGCCCCATTTATTTGAACCTATTATTAGCACTACACCCACTAAATATATTTTCCAGAGACTTATATCTTGTGGCAATTCATACTGGGTGAGCCCTGAATCTCAGCAGAGTTGCAGCCAACACCAACTCTCCAGTTCATCCAACTCACCCAGGACAGCTAACAAAAGGATAATTCTGGACTATGCTCATCCCAAAAAGTAGAGAGTATCTACAACTGTAAGCAATACAGTCCATCCATCTGCCCCATGGCATCTAAGCCTCCTCTCAATGAGAAGCAGAGTGGGTATCACCATCCCCAAATCCTCAAGATAGAGGAACAAACAAACCTAGGTGGGGGGGGGGGTGGAATGAAACTATGGACTAAAATAGACATTATTATTCTAGTTATGGAAGAACTTGTAACAATGATATAAAGACAGTGGTCACCAGAGGTTCTGAGGGGAAGAAGAGGGAGGAATCAGTGTAACATGGGGCATTTTGGGGACATTGGAATTGTTCTGCATGGTATTGCAATGATGTATACAAGCTGTTATACATTTTGTCAAAACCTATAAAATTGTGTGGTGCAAAGTGTAAAACATAATGTAAACTATAGACCATGGTTAGTAGCAGTGTTTCAGTACATGTTCATCAATTGTAACAAATGTACCACACTAATGAAAGATGTTGTTAATGGGTGAAAGGGTGTGGGGGGGAGATAGGGTGTACGAGAATCTTCTATATCTTCAATGTAACATTTATATAACTTAAAGCTCCTTTAAAAATAAAGAAAAAAATCCTATTATTTTCTGAATTTTTAGACCATTATTTTTTGGCTCCATCCATTTCAGGAAACATCATCATTTCCGTGTCCCATTCCTGAGATATTTGAATCACTTCATTTTCAAACATACTTTAGATCAGAGTTTTATATATTGTGTGCCAAAGTACACTCCTTCTAGAGGATGGGGAAAGACAATATGCAGGAAAGGGAGTCAGTGGGGAATCCAGTGGTGGATGATAGACTGTGATTAACAGAACAAATATGAGAACATTTTCTCATGAACTATAACAAATATCTAATACAAGTATATGGTGTTAATAATTGGGTGGTGTATTAGTTAACCAAAAGGGGTGCTGATGCAAAGTACCAGAAATCTGTTGGCTTTTATAAAGGGTATTTATATGGGGAAGAAGGTTACAGTCACAAGGTCTTTAGACTCCAACCCAAGGTACTGTAAGAGGTACTTTCTCACACAAAGTCTGTTGCCACGTGTTGATGCAAGATGGTTGGCAAGGTCTGTAAGGGTTCAGCCTTCCTTTTCCCTCTTACAGATCCATGAGTCCAGCTTCTTCTGATCTCAGCTGTGGGCTGGCATAAGGCTCATCTCTCTTCCCTGGGCTCATTTCTTTCCAGGCTCAGCTGCTCTGTTCTCTTCACAAGGTCAGCTGTAAACTATCAAGCGAATATCTTATCTCTCTCCGGGGCTCCAGAATCAAAAATAAGTTCTCTCCTCTGCTGTGTCTTTTTCTGTGTTCTCCTGTGTGTCTACTTCCATGTGAGAGTCTGTTTTATCAGCCAAAAGGGCTGGGACTCAATGCTGAGTCACACTCTGATGATGTGGTTAAATCAAAGCCCTAATCTTAACATAATTTAATCAGACATCTCAGCTGAATTTAATACAATCAAAGGGTATCATGCCCAGAGAAACAGACCAGGTTACAAACATAATCAACAGGTGGGTTGGCAAAAAATACACCAAATGTAAGAGATGGGCTACAGTTAGTTGTAATATTTTGAGTATGCTTTTGAATAATTTTTAACAAATGTTTCCCAACAATGCAAGTTGTTGGTGGTGGGGAGATGTATGGGAGTCTTGTATGATGATATGCATGTTTGTAAATTCACAAATTTTACTATACATCTATTGTATGTTTATATATGACTGATATACTTCAATAACATTTTATTTAAAAATTTCTGTTTTAAACAAATCAAAGTGCTTCCTTATTTCAGGACTTCTCAGATCCTTTTTAATGCTATTCTGCTGAAAGGGAACAAACATGAAATAAAGCATTTCCCAACAATGTTTGCAACAGGACTATTTTCCCCCTTACTAAATGATCTTACATTCTGCCAAACACAATTTGAAAAATGCTGCTTTGTAACAAAATAACCATTTCTCTTAGTGGTACCATGTATTTTGATCTCTTTGCAAAAGAGAAATGGATTGAAAGTGCCAGTTGCAGTGGCTTTTGAAAATGTGCCATAAGAGACCATTTGACCTTGATTGCAGACAGTTCTGAGCTTAAACTGTTCTCTTACAGAACCACTTTGGACTTAGAAAGTTGTTCTGCTTCTAGGGATGCGATGAGATGAAAATTGCAATGGAAGCTCTGTATTGCTAGACATGCTGAGAGCAGCTCTTTGGGGATGATGCTGTACCACAAGCCCTCTTCCGAGGAGCCTTTGTAATTGAGAGGTCTGCAGTAAAGAGAAGTAAAGGCATCATTGTACAGCCATGCTGATGAATTCAAGTCTTCCTCCATACTCTCCATCCTAAGTGAATTACAAATTTATTTATAGAAGCTATTAGGTACTTTACAAAGTGTTTTACTGCTTGCCAATACCACTTTCAGTTTTCTGTAACTAGCATTTGGGAGATGGTTTACTAAAACCCCGTCTCAGTTCTCTTTCAGGTTCATTCATTTAGGTCATATCTGTGCTAGGCAAGAATTTTTGAAAAAAGTATTCTCCCTTTTGTCAGGCTGGGGGCTGCCCCACCCTGACCCAGCATTGTCCCTTTTAAGAAAAAATAATCCATAGGATATCAAACAGGTTGTTAAATAGAAAGACCAAACTAAAGCAGATGAGAGGCACAGGAGAATGTATGACTTTTAAATATTTGTGTTTAATACCTTACAGAGATGCTTTTTATCAATATATTATAGACTATAAACATTATTGCCATCAATTCTTTGTGGATGATGCCAAAGGTCTGTGATATTCTAGCTTCTTGAATTTGCTGAATCATGAGCTTGAATGGCATACATACGGAGGAGTTTTTGTGCAGAGGCAAGTCACTGAGCTAGTGAATCAGTCTGCCTGCTTTCTCCTTCCCACCACTAGCTAGCATGGGGAGTGTGGTGGGCTGAATAACACCCAGATATGACCCCAAGATATGTCCACATTCTAACGTGCAAACCTAAGAATGTTACCTTAAATGGCATAAAGGACTTTTCAGATGTGATTAAATTAAGGATTTTGAGATTGAGAGATTATCCAGGATTATCCGGGAGGATCTATTGTTATCAAAGTGTTCCTTAAATAGAGGCATAAGAGAAGGTGATGATGGAAAGAGATGATGGCATTACACACTTTGAAAGGACCACAAACCAAAGAACACAAGCAGCCACTACCATCTGACAAAGGCAAGGAAACAGATTCTCTCTCAGAGCCTCAGGAAGGAAACAATCCTGATAGCACCTTGACTTTAACCCAATAAAGCTGACTTTAGGCTTCAAAATTCCAGAATTCTAAGAGAATTTTTAAGTCACTAAATTTGTGGCAATTTGTTACAGTGGACATAGGAAACAAATACAGGGAGTCAGACAATAAAGTAGTTAAGTGGCAAGTCTTGGGGTCATACTGCTAAGGCCACAGTCCTAGCTCCATCACATAATTGCAGTGTGACCTGCACATGTTTGGCAACAGCTCTCGCTCACAGTGCCCTGTTGTCTATAATAGAAGAAAAATAGAGAAGAAAATGGGTGTTGTAAAGATAAATAGACGTGGTGTATGTAAAATGTTTAGTCCAGAGCTTGGCATATAGAAAGCACTTAAATATTACTGTTGTTGCTGTTGTTAAGAGGTTACAGATAACATTTTTGTTGTTGCTACATGTATATTGAGAGAGAAATCTTTACTCAAGACAAAAATTTGAGTATTGTGGTGACAGACTAACAAGCGGAGCTGAATGCTTTCACAAAATCAATGGAGAAAGCTGTTCAAGGGACCTGCTTTGGAGGTCAGCATACCAGAATGGTGCTACACAACTCCCAGGAGGCTGAGGGACAGAGAGACAAAGAAGCCGAAATGACAAGAATTCCCAAGCCCCCTTGCCCTGTGGTGGTCAAGAAGGACTCCCCTCCCCCTCCCCCAAGATATTAAGCTAGGGTAAAACATCTGGCTCACTTCAGCCAACTGAGAGGGGAACAGACATCTTTCT
>PVKH010016017.1:0-15878 GCA_004027955.1 Chaetophractus vellerosus
GCCGGCATACCACATGGGAGGCCCCGGGTTCGATTCCCGGGGACCTCTCCTAGCAGGCAGACCACCTTGAGAATGGCAAGCCGCCATGGGCGGGCCAGAGCCGCCATGGGCAGGGCAAGAAGCTGCCACGGACATGGCAAGAGCCGCCACGGGCAGGGCAGGTCGCCCACGGATGGAGTGCAGCCAGCCACCCGCGAACTGAAAGCCGGCCGTGATCAGACGCAGAGACCGCCCACAAGTGGGGAAAGCCGCGCCTGCGCAGTGACCACTCTCGGCGAGTCGCCGCAGTGGGGGGAAGGGGAGATATGTAATAAAATAAATAATAAATCTTTAAAAAAAAAATTGTCCTGAATTTAGGAAAAACCTCCCATAGAAAATAATGATCACACTGTAAAATAAACAAATTTTAAACATTTCCATTAATGTAAAAACTGATCAATAGGTGAGTACGCAGTTTGCAAAATACATGACAATGGATATTTAAACAATAACAATGGAATAATAAATATAGTTGAGAAAACTGGATTCAAAATGAAAATAAAAACATTAAATTAGACTTCACTTAATTTAAAAACATTTGTTTGCCTATATGACATATAAGAAAATGAAATTTCCACCTACAGACCAGGAAAATATATTTGCTAATCCCATATCAACAAATTGCTTTTAATTTGAATTTATAGATACCTCTCAAAATGCATCAGTAAGAAAATGATGCTCTTCCATGCTTTGTTGAGAATGTTTCCTAACTATGCAGGGTGTTTGTAGTGTTGTGATATATGGGAGCCCTGTATAATGTGCATGTTTGTTTTGTAAGTTCACAACTTTTACTGTACACTTATTGTTTATGTATGTTCATGTATGAAAAATATTCAATAAATTATTTTTTAAATGAAAAAAAAAAACAGGTAAAGCTTCAAAGACTGTTTCAGACATTCCATACAAATGACTGGTAGTTAACAAATCAGTACATATAAAGATAAACAACATCATTTTCAAATAGGGAAATGCAAGTGTGGTGGCTTGGAACTATGTATTCCAGAAAAACATTTTCTTAACCTCAATCCACTCCAGTGGGTGTGAACACATCGTATATTGGACATTTTGATGAGGTTACTTCAGTTAAAATGTGGGTCCACTGACTCAAGATGGGCCTTAATCTTATTACTAGAAATCTTTATTAGCAGAATGAAATTCATATACAGGGAGAGAAAGTCACAGTGAAAACAAAAAAGTCAATGCAACCTAAAAGAGATGTCAAAAGACATGAGAGGCTGTGATGTGTATTGTCACTTGACAAAAATGCCAAGGACCAAGCTTTGACAGCAGCCAGCCACAGAACAATACAGTCTTCTGGGTTAAAACATCCCCTTGATGACACTTTGATTTAGTGCTCCTCCTAGCCTCAAAACGATGAGTCAATATATTCCTATTGTTTAAGCCAACACATTGCATAGTATTTGATTTAGTGGCCAGGAAATTAAAACAGCAATTTAAAACCACAGTGAAACACTATGCAGTGAGGGGGAAAGACATACATTTAGTAGACACATAAATACAGATGGATCTCAAAGACATTATGCTCAGTGAGAGCAGCCATTCTTAACTGTTTTTGCAGTATATAAATCCAATTATTGGATATTTTCAAAGAATAACCAGTCTTTATTGAAATGGACCTGAAGGCATTTGCCAGGCTGACAAGAAACCAAAGGGGAATTTTAGCCTTGTGACATAGTTTGTTATCACATTTCCTTCCGTATGCTCTGTTTTTGAGTTCCCTCTTCCCAGATCTGACTGGAAGGTCACAGCCAAGGAAGTGACTCTCAGGAAGTATAATGGAGAAAATATTCCCCAACCACAAGCCTATCTTTGTTCATTGGTAAATAAAAAACAA
Source organism: Chaetophractus vellerosus (assembly GCA_004027955.1). Lineage (NCBI taxonomy): Eukaryota > Metazoa > Chordata > Mammalia > Cingulata > Chlamyphoridae > Chaetophractus > Chaetophractus vellerosus. The sequence continues at coordinate 1,895 of PVKH010016017.1, forward strand.
TTCCAGAGGTCTTATGGGGTTTAGGAAAAGGGCAGGAGAAAAAAGTAGGAGATCTCATTCAACCAGAAACCAGCCACAGATTTTAATTTTAAACAATGGATACTTTTCTCAGACAAGATATATAGTTAAAATTGAAATCTTTTTTCAATATATAGTTTATATATGTATACTTTTGTATGTTTTATATGTTCTATATGTTCTATGTTTTAGGTTTTGTGTGTTTATGTCATGTATGTATGCCAATCATTTATGTATGTATATTTAAGTATGTTTATGTCTAGAGAAGTAAGAAAAGCAAGAAAAAATGACACATACTGTCCCCTTGGATGAATATAGTTTTCCTTAAAAAGCAAGATAATTATAAAGCCAGATTTTCTCTAGGTTCTTGGTTAAGTTACAAGAAATGAATTTTGAAAGTAATCTGGCTTAATTAGGCCAGTAATTTATTAAGGAATGGTGAGAAGAGAAATGAAGAAAAAAAAAAAAACAACACTAACCAAAGGCTATAAAAAGCAGATCAGTAGTTGCCAGGGTAAAGAGTGAGAGGATGCCATAAGTATAAAAGCTTAGAAAGAGGGAGTTTTTCTGTTGATGGAACTGTGCTATATCCTGATATTAATGGTGGTTGGATGAATATGGGCCTGTGTATATTTAATGAATTGTATACAAATAATGGGCATATGTTGATTTATTATGATAATTTAAAAATGATCAAATAGAATTGAAAAAACCAAGAAACCAAATGTTGAAAATGGCAAAGTTGGGTTAGAGTTGAAATAAAAGCATATTCAATAGTTTAACTTAATTAATGGATAAATCTGGAGCACCAGATATTGAGTTAATAGGTATAAACTGTATTTCTCAAATAATGTAGCAAAGCCTGATAAAATAAATAAAGTGAGAGCCTAAGAATACTAACGAACAAAATTATAAATTCCTCCAAAATGTAAATCATAATGTAAATCATTGACCATGGTTAGTAGCAATGTTTCAATATTTGTGCATCAACTGTAACAAATGTAACCATCTGAATGTAAAATGTTATTAATAGCAGAGAGGGGAAAGGGGGTTGGGCATTGGGTATATGTGAATCCCCTATATTCTCTAAGTGACTTTTATGTATCCTATAGCTTCTTTGAAGAGAAAATGAGAAAAAGAAGACACTGGGGAATTATATGGAAGAAAATGTCACTGTACATACAGGACAAGAGATCTTACAATGATGAAAGACACAATGTCTAATTTTTTAAAAAAGTTTTTTATTATTTCAACTTTTTAAAAATTTGTATTTTATTAGTTATTCTTTAAATTATTTCATGTTCTTATTAATTTTATTTGATTATTTTGTTGCCTTCATTTTTGGAGAGGTTTTGGACCACAGAAAGGTCACAACAGTGGCAGGGGAAGACCATTGGTGCAGGGTGTCAGTGATAGGGGGATGCATGGGAAGGGGTTCATCTGGGGCATGCCTCTAAGACATATGAATATGTTCAAGTGTTCATGGAGAATTGTCTTGATTGGTGGAGACTCCCCATCTTGGGGAGTCCTGCTACATTTTTTAATGGAACAGGAAGAATCCCTTGATTATAAGGACAATACCTAGTGAGTGAAGGGAGACAGATCATTAAGCCAGGACCTCGATATTGATCATTGTACTTATGAACCTTTTCTTGTGAAATTGATACTTAGTCTAGTATTATACACTGCCTAAGAGTTACCTCCTGAAAGCCTCCTTGTTGCTCAAATGTTGCCTCTTTCTATGCCAAACTCAGCATATAAATGCACTACCTTCCTCCCTCCCCCAACATGGGACATAATTCCTGGGGCTGAGCCTCCCTGACATCAAGGGATTATTATTTCCAAGTGCCAACTAGCAATGCATCTGGAAAAAGTCCTTGACAAAAAGGGAGAGCTAGTAAATAAAAATGAGATTTTTATGGCTAAGGGACTTCAAAGTGAGTTGGAACTCATTCCAGAGGTTATGCTTTTGCAAGTCTTAATAGTATCTCATTGACTGCCCCAGCAAACAGTGCTTCAAATAGCAGGGCACCCAAGAGCTCTAGAGACGTCCAGAAACTATAAGCAGGACAGAAAGATCAGGAATTTGGCACCCTGTCAGTGAGTCTTACTTTGGATTTTATTTTTCCCAAGGAAACAGACTAATTTATAGGTTCTCTACAACTGGCTCTTCTGCCCCTTTTACTTGAACCTATTCTTGATAAATATATGTCCTAGAGACTTAAATCTTTGATCTGCCCATGTGCCAGTTGAGCCCTGAATTTCTGCAGAGTTGCAACACCTATTCTCCAGGTCACTGGACTCATCCAGGACAACTAAAAAGGAGATGATGGACAATGACCATTCCATAGAACAGAGACTGTCTGCAACTGGAAGCAAGAAATTTCCATCCATCTGGCCCATGGGATCTAAGTTCCCTCTCAATTTGAAGCAGAGTGGCTTCACCACCCTCAAATCCTCAAGATTGGGGAATGAACACTGGACTAAAGTAAACTTATTATTCAATAATAGATTTACTATTATCTTAGCAATGGAAGAACTCTTATTGATATAGAGACAGTGGCCACCAGAGATTCTGAGGGATGAGGTAGGGAAGATTAGGTGTACTATGGGGGCATTTTGGGGTTCATTGGCATTGTCCTGTATGACATTGCAGTGATTGATACAGGCTATTGTATATTTTGTCATAACCTACAAAATTGTGTGGGACAGAGTGTAAAATATAATGTAAACTGTACCCATAGTTTGTAGCATTGCTTCAATATGTTTTCATCAATTGTAACAAATATACCACACTAATGAAGGATGTTGATGTGGGAAAGTGTGGGAAGGGGAAGAAATAAGGCATATGGGAATCCCTTATATTTTTATGTAACATTTATATAATCTAAAACTTCTTTAACAATTAATTTTAAAAATTCTGAAATACATATCAACAAATATTAATCTGTCAGAAGATAAGTAAGGCAAATCAGGAGGGTGAGAAATAATAATCAAAAGAATAATTTTATAATACTCCAAGATTTTGAAACAAAAGTCTTCAGACCAAAAGATCATGGATTCCAAGAAGTCTAATAGCAATAGAACACACAAATAATGGCAAACACAAATTCTAGTAAAAATTTTGCATTTTAAGGACAAAGATAATTCATAAATTCTAGGTAGATCCTGATTGATTAGTGTAATACATCATTCCAAACATAGAGATTCAATGTTACATCACATTAGTAGACAAACAAAAAATAAAAACAGATAAAATATGCAATTCTAATACCATTAAGTATTTTTAGAATGATAAAATTACTTATCATTTAAATGTGAAAAGGACAGAACAGCATTCTCTAACATGTAGGGACACAGTGTTCTAAAAACAGTCAAATCCTTAAGACAATAGAAACTAACCAGAAGAAGTCGCTTGAAGTAAAGATCATACAAGAAAAAGTGGAATTTTCCCCAGGAATGCAGGGTTGGTTCATCATATGAAAATCAAGCAAGATAATACATCCTATTAAATTATGAAGGAGAAAAACACATGACCACCTCAATAGGCAAAGAAAAATCATTTGGCAAAATCCACCACCCTTCCATTGGAAAAACAGTGAACAAATCAGGAATAGAAGTGAAGTTCTTCAACCTAATATATATCATCTATGAGAAACCAATAGATAACATGGTACAAAATGGTGATAGAAAATATCCTTCCCATTTAGATCAGGAATAACACAAATAAGAACAAGGACATCAACAACAAAAGGATGTTTACTAATACCACAGCTATTTAACCTTGTAATGGAGATTCTAGCCAAATGACTAAGGAAATTAAAATTAAGATATATAGGTTATGGGAAGGAGGGTGTAAAAGTATTTATTTTTTACATTCTTTCCATTAAATCATAAGGAGCATTTATAAAAAGATCAAATGGACAAGTTCAGCCAAAAAGGAAGATTCAAGTTTAAAATATGAAAGTGAATTTGTATTTCTACACACTTGCAATGAATACCCTTGACATTAAATTAAAAAGTATAATTTCCTATAGCAACATAATGAAAAAAAAGAGCTTGAAATATATGCAGACAAAGATGTGCAGGACTTTTCAATGATTTTTAGATAAATATATTAAGAAAAAATTTTGAAAGTAAAGAAGACCTAAATAATTGGATAGTTATCTAATGTCCATGGATCGGAAGACTTAACATTGTTAAAATGGCAAATGCCAAATGTTCCACAGATCCAAAGCAGTCCCTACCAAAATACCAACTACTTGTTTTTTTTTTCAGAAATTTACTAACAGATATTTGTATTGTAATTTAAGATTTGAATGTCCCAGGGATTTCATATCTGAAGGTAATGGAGATGATATATCTGAGCATATGACTAACTGTATTTCTAATTGATATATCTGAGCATATGACTCAGGCAGGAATTGGGCCTAGGAATGGTGGAGGCTTTGCAGAGCCTCTCCCTCACCTGTATGTCTCTATTTCATCTCCATTGGTGCTAATTAGAACTGAGTATTCCAGCCTCCAAGAAAGGGGCTACAATGCTTACTAAAATATTCATCATATAATACAGTAATGTTCCTTGCCCTGGACCACATCTCCATTACTGCTGATAGTTCTCCCTGAGGCTGAGCTCATTGACTTCCAAGGACATGACAATGCCACTGCCTTCCTCTCTGGAGACACAGGTAGTAGAAAGCAGTGGGGGCCCGGGCACAAAACCTCCTGGCAGGGTGTCAGGTTGGGGCTGGGATGGAAGGGGCATGAAAAACCCACCAAGAACAGGTACCCAGCTCAGGAGCATGTGTAGTGGAGGCTGGGGAGGGATTTCATCTCAGGAGCTGTATTTTCCCCATCCAGAGAGGGTCCTTCATGGAAAGTGCCACTTTCCTGATTTAGCACATCAGATAATATATTCATGGAAGTCAACACTGCTTGTCTATCCCTATCTGACCTAGGAGAGGATGCACAGTATTTTTTTATTTTTTTATTTTACTTTTAACTTAGAGCACTTTATTTCAGGGATTGTTTCATCCTCTATAGGCTGGCAACCTCAGCCTTGACCTGAGAATTATTTATTGAAGGACCCTCTGTTTGTAATTGAGATCACTACATAATTTCATATTTCTTATGTTTAGGAAAATTTCATGCAGTAAATCATAATCTTTTTGAACTTCAATTATGAACCACACTTGAAGGGACTCAGAGACTTATCTGATAAGTTTCTTAAATTGTGGTTATTTCAAGGTTCCACATTTTGAATAACCTGAGAAATTGTGTACATGCCAATAAAGTAGGCTATAGATTATCAGGGAGATTCTCCCCCACCAGAGACAATTAGAAAAGCCTGGGGCCATTTTAGGTTTCCAGAGCTGGAGAAAGGTACTTTCAGCATCTTCTGTGCAGAATCCTGGCAGACTGCTAAACCTCCTACATGCCCAGCATATCTGCACTACAAAGTATCATCTGGTGGGCAATGTCAATAACACAGAGCTTACAATTTCTGATATAAAGACTCAGTTCTATCCAAAATTCCTAGAAAAGCACAATTGGAGTAGATCTTTTATTATGTAGATAATTTCTCCCTTAGTAAAAGTGTAACAAAACAAACCCAAATCTGGTCCTGTGTGTGCTCCAAGGGCCCTCCTCACTCACATCTTATGTAGCATGTACATAGTGGGTGTGATCCTCCAGGATCTGGTCCTGCCCTGGGAACCCAGAGTGAGATCACCTTGTTGACCAGCAGTGTGTCCATCCAGTGAAGAGCTCCTTTCTCTGTGAGACAAATATTACAGAGGTTGATATCCCAGTCAAGACATCCTAGGCCTGGACCCAGATACCCAGAGCCCCAATTTCCTGCCTCTTGAATCAAGCAGATGGGAGGAGGAGAAAACACCATCTGCCATATGTGCAATGTGGTGGCACCAACACAGAAGTCTAGACAATGTTGCTTCATCTCCCATGAAGATGGGACCTGGACCTGGGATACTCTGAAGAGAGGGGAGGGTCATGTTCTAGAATCCCAGGACTGTGAGTCATCAGGGGTTTTTCCCAAGGATTTTGTCTTTAATAGTATGCTAGTCAATATGAACTCCCATTAAAGAATACATCCACCATGTACAATCCTTTACAAGGAAGTGGAGGAGAAACACGGCACTGCTTCTAGGATTGAAATGCTTTTCCATGAACTCAACATGAGAGGAATTCTCAATGACCATTTTCATAGTAGCTCTGGATGCAGACAGAAGGACCAGCAGAGTGCCTCAGTTGCAGGGAGGGAGGTGATGTGCCCTATGGGGAGACTGACATGCAAATGGGCCCCCTCCCTCTCATCCTGGAAACCAGCCTAGACCCAGGGCCTGCAGCTCTGAGAGAAGAGCCCCCACCCTGGTTGCCTGACCTCTCCCTTTCTGACTGCAGGACAAAGGAACAGGAAACACCATGAAGTGTGTGCTGAGCTGGGCTTTACATTTGTCAATGTTCCATGGTGATAATATGGAGAAACTGGAGATGCTGCTGTGTGTGTGTGATTGAAAGAGAGTGTGTATGGGAGGAGGTGGGGGCTGTGTGTGTCAGTGTCTGTCTCTGAGAGACAAATTTTACTTTCTTTGACTATAGGTGCCCAATGTGTGGGGCAGCTGGTGGAAGCTGGGGGAGAATTGGCCCAGCCTGGGGGCACTTTGAGACTCTCATGTATAGCCTCTGGATTCATCTTCAGTAACTCCTGGATGAGCTGGGTCCATCAGGACCCAGGGAAGGGACTGGAGTGTCTCTCACACATTAGTCTGGTACTGGTGCTACAAAATACTATGCAGATTCACCACTTCAAGATTCACCACCTCAAGAGACAACACCAAAAATCAGCTCTATCTGCAAATGACAAACCTGAGGCCTGAGGACACATCCATGATTACTGTGCCACAGACACTGAAAGGAAGGCAGTGTGAGCCCAGACACAAACCTCCCCATGCAGGGAGGGGGCTGGCCTACTGGGGGTGCTCAGGGCTCACATAGCACAGGACTCAGCCCCAGGGGCAGGTGCAGGAGCAGGGGAAGGTTAGAGATGATTGCCTGCCAGCTGCTTTCCTGCAATAGTCTGGGACTTCCTCTACTTGTTACAGTTTCCCCAGGGGACCTCTCTAGATTTAGTAATCTGTGTCTTCTATTAAATTCTCTGAATTAGAAAAGTTTCATTGAAGTCTCTGAATTGGAAAAGTCTCATTCTCACATGCACACAAAGCAAAGTGTGTATGGGGACAGAAATGGCCCTGCCAGTGGTCAGCAGGATGTGATTTCTGAGGAGGCTCAGGAAAGGTTAGTGAGTCTTGTAAAATCAAAGAGAAAAGTGACCACATTGGGTTTCCCTGTTTAGTGCCTTCTTGGTGAAGACCAAATGTGGTGCTATGCAAGTATCCTATTAATCCTAATGAATTCCATATCTTATTTCCCTCCTCACAAAATAGTGTTCACATAAGATTGAGCAATGATCTTTGTGTCCATTTCTCTCCTAGTCAATTTTTCTCCTAGTTCATCAAGGCCATCAGAGTGTCTTTTGTCAAAGTTATTCATTAAAGGAGTCTCCTTCTCCCAGGAAAGGCCCTATATTAGTACAGTCTCAAGCCCCATCCATTATGGGAAGTAGCTGTTGATCACTTATCTTGGGCATAAACAGGATGATTTCAGAGAACAGTACTTGGGCTTTTCCCCTATTATATAACTTTTGATGCAATTATGAAAGGTATATTCTCAGGGCCAGCACACTAAATACTATTTCTTATACAAGCAAACAAGGTTTTACTTGATTCTCTTTGAATGCATATAGTAGCAAACATTTGGTCTGAAACAATTGTAATTATCCACCTTCTCCTACTTGTTTAATTACTTAATACAGGACTACAGTTTATATAAAACATAGACATGTTTCTTATTAGGAAAAGCTCAATATGGATTAGGAACTCATGTTCCCATTTCCACTGGTTTCCCTCCATGGGCAGAGACAGTAAGTGAACAACTCAGCACTCTCACCACAATAACCCTTGCCTCCCCCAGAGGAAGAAGAGAGATTTACCTCACTGTTGACAGTGGGGAACAGGCAGAACTAGCCACTATTCCCATATAATAGCCAGCAAAGAACCAGAGTTTGAGGTTTATAGAGTCAGGGAGCTTAAATCTGGAAAGAGCATTAGCTACCCTGATTGTGGTGAGTGCTGCTTAAGTCCTTCTGATTGTGGTGTTTAAATTTGGGGAAGCCCTTTAAGCTATCACAGCTCAGTGACATTCTGCAGCACATAATCATAAGAAATAGAAGTTCCTCTGAAACCACTTTCTCTTTGTTATTTGTTACAAGTTTGGATAGAGAAAAGTGCTACCATTCATTTGTCCTACTCTAATCTCAGAGTCTGCTGAATTGATCTAGTATACTCCAAAATTGAAGAAAAAAGAAAATTCTTCATTTTTTATATAATGTGTATTTGGGGGAAGGTGATTGTGCTGTCAAACCCCATTTATGCCAATATCTGTATTTCTCAGTCCATGTTTTTGGTGCTGAAACTTGGGAAGTTATTTCAACAAGGATGGATTGGTGAGACATCTTTTCTTTTGAAAATTAAGGCTTTCAATTTTATTTGTTCCCTCTAAAGTTTCATATCTATCTTAAGGAACAATAAACAAAGAATGTGCTGGGAATTACTGGATTCATGTTCAATGTAACTAAATGTGCCATGAGGAATTTCTGGATGTTCTGTGCATTGGTCCTGGCTCCCACTGCAGGACAAAGTTGATAAAATGCAAGCTACAGGGAAGTGGGGACAGACAGTGGCAGGGTCAGAGTGAGGAGGGGTTACTGGTGAAGCTTAATGCTTCCTCTCATAGAAGCACCCCACTTCATCTTTCTCACTGTTAGATCAATCATATTTGGTACATTGATAGGAGGTCAGATATGGTGCTCTAAGATTATGCTTCTTAACATTGTTCTTAGAGAATTACTATTGTGATCCCCAAGCCCATTCTTCTTTTCTCTCTCATTCTGTACCCCTGTGCCCCTTCCCCACAATAACTTATCACAATAACTTCCTGGTCTCTGTCACTGCCCACTCCATCATAGCTCCTTCTGTTTTGAGTCCATGAAGACATGACTGTCTTGTTGATATCATATATCTGGTCTGTGTGTCAGTGCTTCAAATACTTTCAATTCCATTTCTCCCCTCCATGCATCACCTCTTTAGGAACTACTTTTGGACATCTCTCCTCCCCCCAGAGTTAGGTCATCTGTTCCAACAGACCCAATGCCACCATACTGGAAATTCTATTAAAATTGGCTTTATGACCCCAATTGTTCTCCTAATTGTGACTAAACTGCTTGTGAGACACCTGTGTCTGATTCAGAAATTTTATATCTCCCAGCAGATATAAAATTTCTCTATTTTCCCATCTCTATGATCCTCTTGTCTCACTAAACAATACATGTAAGATAAGGTAATTTTCACATTTAATTGTTTCCATTCCTTCCCCTCACTGCACCAAATTGGTCTCTTCCATTTATCTTATTATTTGTATAGTTTGTGGAATACTGATTCTCAGCTATGATTTAACATTTGAGTGAATTATTTGTTTCACCATGGACTACTATCTCCACCCCACATTGACCAGTTATATGAGAATATTTAGCAATTCTTGGTTGGTATTCTTCTATAGCTATTCTGACCATACTGTATATATATATATCCAGAAAGGAGAAGAAATGGATCCCAGGGTGCAGGATCTCTTTCTGTGCAATTGTGCAGACTGAGTAAATCCAGAGAGATGAGATCCAGGCCAAGCCTTCAGGCCTATCTCCTGGGAGAATTCTGAAATCACACAACCAACTACAGTGTGAGGTGCTTCAATATTAATCCTCTGTAATCTATGGGAAAGTAAAAAGCTGATTGTATCTTTCCCAAACTATCTCATAGAGCCCATGACCTGTAATAGAAACACATGAGATTTGGGTACACAACATATGTAAGGGTGAGAGACAAGGCGGTGTGATCCCAGACTATATCTGACCCTCAGGAAGCTCAAGAGCATGCTCAAGATCACTGAGAACAGGGTCTTCCCTGTAGCAGGGACAGGGGTATGCAGCAGAGAGGCTTTCTGTCAAAGAATGGAGTTTCCTCTCAATTCTTACACCCTCTGTATCTTCAAAGATATGGCTTCTCTCCTGACTCTGAAACTCATGAGTGGGATTTAGAGAGTAAACTTCCATAGGAGGTTAGCAGAGTGTAAGGTATCACTGAGGAAGAGGGAAGAAACCAGGAGTTTCCCTCTGGCTACTAATTTATGTCTTGGGACCTCCAGGACTATCTCCAGTGTATTTCCTCTTCTAAAGCAGAAAAGAGCTGAGAGATGTTATTTGACACAACATTGTTATGGGATTCAGGGTAAAATGAAGAGAAGTCAGACAAGTTAAAATGTTGACCGTACTCTCTTTTGAACTTAAAAGCTCTCCTTATTCACTAAGCAAATTTGTTTCAAGCAGATGTTACCACAGGGAACATGTGATTTACCTTTTTCTGCTCATCCCTAATCTTAGATTTCCTACTGCTCTGGATTCTCCTCTATCTTCTTGCACCTCTACACAGCTGGATAGTTGTTAAGGGCTCTGGGTTCTGGGATCTAAGCTCCAGTCCTGGGGCTTCTGTAAACAGAACCCTGCTCAGTGCAGCTACCTTAGTGGGAGGAGATAAACCAGCTCAGAACCATCCAAAGAGGGGATCTGTTGTTCTCCATGTCATGCTGGAAATGGCCAATGCCCAGTTAAGTCTCACATTGTGTATCAATATGGACAGTCCAAATGAGGCAGGGATTAATGATCATGAAATTCACAGCATTAAGAAAAGTACAACCCCTGTCCAATATCTGCAGAGTACCTGACTTCCACAAATGGTCAGACCTGCTTTTTGGTTCCATGAGTAATGAAGGGTGGGTCAGCATAAACCTTGGGCCAGGGTTCATTGTGACTAGGACACACAATGGTGAATGAGAAAGGAGAGAGAATTTCTGTCTGCATCCTTTCCAAGATAAAATATAAAGTAGATTTTATTTTTAGATATTATTGGAGAAATTGAAAATTTTGTTAGAGCTTATATAGATAGCTGCAATAACAAAGGCTGTGAGGCTTTGGTGGTGGGATAAATACCTACATCAACTGAAGATAATATTTGTGACTTTAGAAAAGTGAATATTTTCCTAGACATGACGTAGAGAGTACAAAGCATGAAAAAATCAATAAATTGTATTTCACAAAAATAAAAAATAATTTTGATGTTTAAAATATTCTTTCAAAAAACAGAAGATTGCATTTTGCAAGAATGTAATTAAAACATGCATACTTTATTTCAAACTTTAAATAGAATATATGAAAAAATTTTACATACATAAAGCAATGAAATGGAAAAGAAGTTCCAGAAATAGACTCACACAAAATAGTCAACGATTTTGACAAATCTGAAAGGAACTTTACTGGAAAGAGCATGGTATATTTAAGAAATATTTCAGTAATAATTTGGCATTCCTATGGGGAAAAAAATGAGTCAAAGACCTAAGGACACACCTGAAAACTTAAAAAATACAGCTCATAAAGGAACATGGAAATAAATGTGAAATATACAACAATAAATTCAAGAAAAATATAAGGAATGATTTCGTGTCAGTGGGCTTGTTGATGAATTGTTAGAAGCAACATCAAAATCACAACCTCTAGAGGTGATGAGTTTTGTTTGTTTATTATTATTATCCTTAGAATAATGAAATTCCTCTAAGAATGATGGAAGTAATGAATGCACAATATGCAATTACACTGAATATCATTGATTGTATACTTTGGAAGGATTTATGCTTTACTAATATGTACCAATAAAATTGATTTGTTAAAAAGAATCACAACCTATGAAAATGTATTAAAATTGAACATTGTAAAAATTGAAAACTTTTTTTCCATCCAAAGATGTTTAGAGAATGAAAAAAGGAAGATAGACTGGGATAAAAAATATATGCAAATCATATATCTAGTAAGAAATTGCATAAAGTATACATAAACCAATTTATATAATATGAAGGTGGTGCTCAGATCCTCTAATCTCAGTGATCACAGGGCCCATCCCCATAGACCAGTGCTGAGAGGGGCAGGGGCATGAGGGGTTTCTTGTTCAGGTCTGTGGTTTCCTTTCCTAAGAGGAATTCCATGCCTAGTGTACCTGTTTCCTTTCCTGCCTCTCAGCTCCCTGCCTCTGAGTTCTCATATAATCACTGTCTCTGAGAAATCAGGTCTATTACTCCTCTGCCATCATCATTTCTTTGTTTTAAGATACTTCCTTATACAGATGAATAGTGACTATTTGTATTTTCACCTCTTCTCCATTTAAAAGTTCAATTCTTTTTGGAATAATATTTAAGGATCCTTGTCATATGCTCTGGCCTGGTTTAAGCAAGTTTTTGTAAAATGCCTTAGACATAATTATTCAACCTCCATCACCAAGAATCTGGTATCTCTCAGGCTGCCTATGCTGAGGTTGTGGTCACTCAGGTAAAATAAAATTCAAACATGTTTTCATTATGGGAAAGAGAAACTTGGGGAGGACTGCCTCTTTTGTGGGGATTATATTTACTCCATATTTTATCATCAAAATATTTAATTACATGAAATTGTTATTATGAAGTGTTGGGAACCAAGGATATATGAAAACTCATTCTTTGAATTTGGGAAGATGGTTACATAATGTTAACATTTTTAATGAATGCTATCATGATATCTAGAACAAACACTACATATACACACACACACATTGTGTGACTGTTCATCCAATTTATTCAAGTTCAGTATTCAGTATTTATCATTTGAACATATACTTTCCTGGACTATGAGTATTATGCTACAATTTCTTATTTGTCACCAACATTAGAAGATACCAGGGTATCCACTCGTTCTTGACTAGGAGACTATTTGAATATCCTTACTTTCACTACTAATGACTCATGGTATCTCTGGTGTATCAGCTTAAACCAGTTTAACTCTTTTCTCTAATGCATTTTTCTTCCCTCTGCATTTTCCATGATCAATTTATAGCCTCCTTCCCCAGGTCATTTCCACACTATGAGAATATTGAGATATCGATTCACGTTCAGGTCAGGAATGAAATAAGAAATACAAATTTATAAAGAAGTAAATGTGGGTTTGTGGGTGAGTGGTAGAATGAGGATGCCTGTGGGGTCACTGATATTTTGACCATCTGCTGTAAAACATGCAATAAAAGGGTAAATCACAATATTGGACTGGAAGTCATGTAACAACAAAAATGGAGCAATGTAACATCACTGTCAAGTGTTGATTAGATCCATACCACAGGAGAGAGTACAGGGAAAGAAAAAAAGCACTGGGCTGGGTTCAGCATGGAAGGAGCAAGATTTAGGACCTGGGAGAATGAAGGAAAGCTCTGCTGAAGCCAAGGAAGGGCAAAGCAGAGAAAGCATTCAAAGAAATGTAGTTTTAGTTTTAAAAGGCAGGGTCTTCCTTTGACCTGTTTCCAATGTCCCAAAGACCAATTGCTCTCTCATTCACAACTTGAATCTCCTGTGAGTTCAAGAGAAGAGACACCCCATAAAGCCTCTGGAAAGAACAAGGGGAGCTTGAACCCTGTCCTTCCCACATATGGACAGGACTTCCCACATGCAAATGATCATTAAGCACTTGAGCAAAATCCTTCTCTTGAGCTATGGAAGCTAGGAGCTGTCTCTTTGAACAGATCTGGGGGTATCTGAAGAAGGTATAGTGGTGATCTAGAAGAAAAGATTATTGGGCCTTCTCATTTACCTAGTGACAGGACCACATGGTGATTGTCTCAGGCTTCAGACTTGGGTCTAGGGGGATATTTGTCACTGCAAGTGACTGACATGTGTTGATTACCCTTGTATCCATCTGACCTATCCCAGA
>PVKH010016018.1:0-15885 GCA_004027955.1 Chaetophractus vellerosus
TAAAAAAAACCACACTGGGGAGTGGATGTAGCTCAAGTGATTGAGTGCCTGATTCCCATGTACAAGGTCCTGGGTTCGATTTCCAGTACCTCCTAAAAACAAACAATAACAAACAAAAAACCCAACTCTCATTGGGGAGCAGATGTAGCTCAATGGTTGAATGTCTACTTCCCATATATGAGGTCCTGGGTTCAATCCCCAGTATCCCCTAAAAACAAGAACAACAACAAAAAAAGCAACACACACCAAAAAAATACCTGTATAATACAAACTTTATCTCAGGGAAAATAACGTAAAAACCGAATTCACTCTGTTTTTTTTCTAACCAAGTTTTCACAGGGAGAAAATTAATCAACTTCCTAAATATTATATGTCCAAATCAAAGCAGATGTACAATATATGCTTGCTGAATGAATAAATGAATAAAAGAAATAGGATTAATGTCCTAAAAATTCAATGTTTAGTGCCTAAAAAGATATCAAGTGTATATTAGAAAGTGAATCTGTATTTGTTAAACAGAACTGAAAATCCATACTTGGTATCCAATTTATAATTCTCATTTATTCAACACATACTTATTAATCTACTATGTGCCAGACACTGGTCAATGTGGATTGGTCCATTTTATAACCCAGAGAAAGACTTTATTCCAAGACTTATATTATGGGGAGATGAAAACTAAATCTGGAAAGTTATTTAGCTATGTTGCAGAAGCAAGTTAAGAAAAAGCTACTGGAGAAGGGCATTACAGAAGGTAAAGATAAAAGGCAGGGCATTTAACTGGAGCATTTCTTATTTGGAATTTGCAAATGCTACAGTAGCTTCCCACTGAATTTATTTCCAATGAATTATTTCCCCCCCGAAAAACATCATGAAGAAATAAATAGAAGGGTCTAGCCACAGACTGAAATATATAGAATAAGTTAGAGCTAACAGTTCCAATAACTTCAAAACAAGAACAAGATAGCTGTAATACAGAGGGACTTTATGATTTAGTATCTATTCTTTTTAACATCTCTACATAGAACAATGTAGTTATACAATTTTAAGCCAAAAATATCACCTATTTTAATACTGAGATCAATGGCATTATTCAAGAGAGATGGCTATACTGGTGCAGAATTTTACTAATGAATGTGACTTTCCCTAGTAACTCAAGTATCTTTGAAATCACTTATGATTCAGCTTAGAAGGCAACTATGCTTAAATACTAAAAATGAGGGTTTATGCTAATATACAAAATTTTAGTTTTTAAAAGGAAATCATCTTATTTACATGACAAGAAAGAAATCTATTTGTGCATCCCCTTTTAGATTGGTACTTCAGCACTGAAGAACTTGTCTTAGATTTAAGATTACACATGCTTTATTACCTCAGCCAGAGATGTTTCTACATGAAAGTGTGGATTAAACTTGGCTTTCTGGTTTGAAAGAGTTACACAATTCAAAAACACTTAGGAGATAGTTAAATCTATTAACAGATGTTAGCTTCTAATTAAAGCACAAAGTTAACAAAACAAAAACAATAAGCTTATCTGACTGTGATAAGAGCAAATGTAGTTGAGAATGACTAATTTGTTAATTGTCCTTTAATCTGGTTTATGACTTAATGTTTCTGTTAAAGGATAAAGCAAACAAAGATTTAGTTTAAAAGTCCATTATTTTACATTTGAATAGCATTTTACAGTTTTCCCAACACTTTGTGAAACGAAACACATGATCTCATTTTGTTTCACAATGAGAGAAAAAAAAAAACAACAACCCCAACAGTCCATTATTTTCTTTGCCAGAGAAATACAAGCAGATAGAATGGAAGAGCCAAGTTTATTCATTCTCATATTACCCTGCACAAAATAAACATCATCTCACACTTTATCTACAACAGTGTTTATCAAACTATCGTCTACAGATCCCTGGAGTCTCTGAGAACTTTTCAGGGGATCCTAGTGTCAAAACTATTTACATAATAACACTAACATGTTATTTGCCTTTTTCATTGTGCTGACATTTCCTCTGACCATGTTAAAGCAATGGTGGGTAAAACTTCTGACACCTTTGCACATGTCAAGGCAAATGGTGCCTAACTACACTAGTAGCCAATGTCCCTATACCACCATGCACAGTTCTTTTTAAAAAGCCAGTTTCACTTAAATGTCCTTCATGAAGTAGTAAAAAGTATTGATTTTATTAAACTTCAACACTCGTGTGGATTTTTAAAAATATATTGTGTGACAAAATAGGATGTGTGTACAAAGCACTGGTACAAACTGAAGTACGACGTAACAAGGAAAAACCCTTGTGTGATTGAGTTGTGAACTGAATCTACTTTTTTAAAATCAGAACATCAGCTTTACTTTAAAGAATAACTAATGAACTATGGTTATTTGAATTTAAATACTTGGCAAACATCTCAAAAGTGAACAAAATGAGCCTGTTACTTCAAGGAAACAATGAACACTTACGACAACTAATGATAAAATTCAAGCTATCAAGTGAAAATTAGACTGGTGGAAAATTTATATCTACCACCATACTCCTAACAGCTTCCCAAAACTTAGAAATGTGTCATAAGATCTGCATAACCCAGTGAAGCAATATTTTCCAAATTACCAATATATAATGTTACATAATCATGCATGGGTAAAAGATCCATTCAAAGTACAAAGACAGACCAGAGGATTTTAATATAAGAGCATATGAAAAGTTCACTGGTAAAGTTTCAGATTCCACATTACAACTAAGCTTTAAGAAGATTCTTAAATTGTCAAGTTTTGGTGTAGTGTCAAAAGAAAATACCACAATTATCTGAAAAATCCATAAGAATACTCCTCCTTTATAATATCAACATTTACAAAATCATCTTATTTGGAGCATTTCTATTAATCTTATCAGATATTGAGACTCTAAAAGAAAAGATGGTTAAGCAGAGACAGAACTGTTTCCCTTCAACTTTTGTTCTTGTTTCAATTTTTAACAAAACTAAAGAATGATAAACATCAACAAAAGAAAATGCATTGCCTTGAACAATCTACACATGTTAAAGACTGTTTACATATTTTTATTCATTGCAAAGATACAAAACTCATATGCCAAAAACGACAATTTGAGAACACAGATATTTTTAAAGGCACCCTGAGCAGATAAAATTATAAACAAAAAGAAAAAACCATAATATCTTCAGCTGAATAGAAACAAACAGAAAATACAAAATACAATGACAGATGGACCAAAGGCAAGATATATGTCATGGTCACTTTCTGTTTTTTCTAACTTTTGACCAGAGTCTTAACTTTCCCTTTACCCTTCTCTACAAATTTTCAAAATGCTTCTTATAAATGTAAAAATTTTAAAAGTCTTTGACTATTTTAGAAATTAAACAGGCGATACAGAATAGTAGTTAAAAATACAGAATCTGGAATTGAATAACTCATTCAAATCCCAACGCCCCTATTTTCTTGGACAAATTATCCAATTTCTCTAAACCAATCGTTTTCTCACCCATAAAAAATGCGGTGAATACCTACACATCATTGGGCTATTGAGAAGATCAGAGTATACAAACTTTGCATAGTGTCTCACACAAAGTCAACCATAGTTGACATTATCATTAATTATTATAAATACACCTTACCTTCAGTTCCTTCTCAAGTCTGTCTACCTCAGCTCCTAAAGTATCAATAATATTTTCTCCATGTTTAAGCATAAAGGTCTCTAGTTCTTCAGGAGTTTTTACTTCTTGAATTTCCTATGAAGAAACAAAGAAAATGAAAGCAGGAAAACAAAATAATTTTTGGAGGGTGCCTCTTTGCTCCAAAATAAATGTTTAAATAAACTCACAGTGGTACATTTTTTTAAAGGAGGTACCAGAGATTGAACCCGGACCTCGTACATGAGAAGCAGGCACTCAACCACTGAGCCATATCTGCTTCCCACAGTGGTACATTTTAAGCTAGATGCTAGCAGTATAATTTTATTGAAAAGATTACTCTAAAAAAAACCCACAAAATTTATAACAAACACCACTACATTTAATGAAAAATAAAAAACTTTCAAGCCCCGGGCAATGACCACCAATTTCCAAAGTAATTTAGTTTGAGAAAAATCAAGTACAATGTGAAACAAAAGTTGCATTACAAAAAGAACAGTGAAAGAATAGACTATTCAGTAAATGGGGCCAATGTTTTTTTCTATAAGGAAAAAAATATAGTGCATCCATGCCTCAGATCACTACAAATAATTGTAAGTGGATTAAACCGCTAAGACTGAAAACAAACTTTAAAACTTTTAGATGAAAAATGAGAAAATTTTTGTGACACTGGGAAAAGGATTTCTTAAGCAAGATAATAAAAAGCATACAGGGGAAGATTACTAATTTGACCACATTAAAATGAAAAACCACCTTAAGTCTTCTATAAAACAATAAAGTAAAAAGGCTAGGGGCTGGCTGTATAGCCCAGTTTGTGGGGCAGCAGTTTACCACATGGGAGGCCCGGGTTTGGTCCCCAGGCCTTCTCAGGCAGGCGGACCGCCTCAAGAGGGCAAGCCAACGCAGGTGGGGCAAGGGCAGGCCCCCGTGAGCAAGGGCGAGCCCCCACGAACAGGCGGGCCACTGCGCCAGTGAGTTGGCTCAGTGGGTTGCCCCAGCGGGGGGAGACAGGCAGACACTGAGGAACGCAGAGAAAAATGAACACAGCAAGAACAAGCAAAAAAAAGGGGGGGGGGGTATATAAAAATAATAATTAAAAAAAAGTAAAAAGCTAGTTACAAACTAGGAAAAGATATATGCATAGATACAACTGACAAAAGATTAGCATCCACAATAATAAATAAAATGTCCAGAACTTGGTAAGAAAAATACAAATTAATGTAAAAAAAAATAAAAAGGAGCAATGTAGAGGAAATTCCAGTGTTCAATGGACTTCAAAGCTTAAACTTACTATTAACCAGGGAAATAAAAATTAAAATAGTAATATACTATTTCACACCCATCATCATATTGAGAAAAACTAAAAATTTCTGTCAATATAAATTGAGTAAGAATGTAAAGCACTAAGAACTTTGATACACCGATGGTGGAAGTTAAACTGGCACACTTTGAAGAATATGGCAGTTTCAAGGGCAGATGAACATATGCAAACCTAATGACCCACCTATTTTATGTCTAGCTATGCAAGCCTAAAAATGTGCTGACACATATGAACCAGGGAACATGTATGAGAATGCCATCATGGAATTGTTTCTAATAGTTTAACATTGGAAATAATATTAACGTCCATCAACTGGAAACTGGATAAATAAATTGCAGCATATTCACAGGATGGAGTATCATAAAGCAATTAAAGTAAATTAAATAGAGGTACACATATTAACATGGAAAACTCCCAAAATGTGCTAAGTAAAAATAGAAAAGCAAACTGCAGAAGGATGCATACAGTATACAATATGACACCCATTTATACCAATTTGTGAACATTCAAAATGTTACCATAATTCTAACATGTTTTGTGATGATGAATGCACAACACTGTGATTATACTAAAAGCCACTGATAATACACTTTAGATAGACTATATGGTATGTGAATATATCTCAAAAAACCTGCTTAATAAATAAATAAATAACTGCAAGAATAGCCAGAAATAGCAGCTATGCACAGCAGGAGAAACAGAGAGGGATTGAGAGGTGAAGAATTTCCTTGTTTTGTCTGTTTTTTTTTTGTTTATTATTGAAAAAATGAAAATGCTCTAATAATGATTGAAGTGATGAATGCACAACTATGTGATTATATCAAACACCACTGTTGGTACACTTTGGAATGAACTGTATGCTTTATTAATATGTAACAATAAAACTGACTTGTTAAAAATAAATAAATAAAAATTTTAAAATGTTATTATATATTAGGCTGAAAAAGTAAAAAAATCTGAATGAAAATGTTAAGTACCAAATTCAGGATAGATGGTTAATTCTAGGGATCCAGGGAGGAGAATGGAAACTTGAAGGAAAACAAAGAGGTGTCAACCATTTTTCTAATAATTTACTTTTTAAAAAGATATTAAGCAAATATAACAAAATGCTAAGATTTGACAAAGGTGAGTGGTAGGCTTTTAAACTATTCATAAATTAAAAATTATGGGCTCTGGACTCAGTTCTAAATTCAAATCTGTCTCCATATTTATGGCTCTGCACATTGGGGAAAGTTAATCTATGTCTCAAAATTTGGCCCAATTGTAAAAATGAGAATATTATTTCTTTGCCTCACAGGGTTGTTAAGAGTAAATGAGATAATATATATAAAATGCCTGGCACATAATAAGCACTTACTAATAAGTGCTCTTCTGCTCTTTCCTAAGACCCATTCTACAGTAAATAAAAGGTTCTTATCAAATTTTTACAACTCTAAGAAGTTGAGAGCTGAATGACTTTAAGACCTGTTTAAAAAAAAAAAAGACTTCCTTTATTTATTTTTACAGTAATTTTCCTAAACCTTGACTAGAGGTAAATGAAAATGCATAAACTTACTTGTAACATTTGGTCAAAATCTTGTTTTTCCAAATATGATCTTGTAACAACTCGTCCATCAAAATCTACTTCTGCCTTAAATCTCACTTTACCTAATCCCAGATCTGTAGCTTTAACATCATGAATTGCCCTGAAATTAATAACAGTACATGTAAATTTATATCCATACCCATATGCACACACATATATACAAATAGCACAAAGCCTAGAATTTTTGTTTTTTCCACCAGTGAAGCAAAAGGACCAAGACAAGTTAAGAGTGTTCACCATTAAGTGGACTACCATTTTCCAAAGTTTCACTGTCAACTGAGCTTTTCTGCATAATTTCATGCACAGGTACAAACTTAATAAATACTATTTTATGAGTTATAAAGTTTGTGCATTGAAACATTAACTCTATATCACTTTTCTAATATATCACCATTTTATCTCATTTCTTTTCTCATACATCTACTTAACAATTTCCTAAATATCATTTACCAAATAAATTTTTTTTTCAAAATATTTTATTGAGGGAGATAAGTTACTTAGAGGTGAACTGGCTACAAACAAAGGGAAGGAACATGTTAGAAGTTGGGTTTGTTAGTAAGAGAGAGAGATACTACTACTACTATTACAGGCAAGTGTAGGGTCCCTATATTATTCCATGGTCCAAAAATGGGTCACATTGTCTAGTCAAAGGATTACAGAAACCTAACAGGATATTTTGGCTATCAACCAAGAATCTTTAGGTCTTCTCTCAGCCAAGGCATCCAGTGGAAATATAATTTATTTTTCAGATTCCTCTGGAGAATTAAAAAGTCTCTTTCACATCGCATGGCCATGCTCCCTGCTCTTGGTTCTCTTTGCCACGTACTCATTCTTTAAGCATTTTCTCATCTTCCAATCAAGATCATTGCAATGACCAAAAAATTTCAGAATGCCAATTCGCGGTCACACTGGGAGGGCTGAAGCGCTATTCACTCACGGAGACTCCCGACCCCAACACTAGCTGTGGGGTTATCCCAGAGCCAGGAGAGCTCTGCGTGGGGCAAAGGCTCCCACAGCTTGCACAGCCAGCCCGGATGGCCCCGCCCCCAAAAATTTTTTATGATACTACTACTTGAGAACATATTAATCACATATAGTCAATGACTTCTTTAAAACTCTTCATGCAACTCTGTGAAGTACTCCTGACTGTAAGAATAGGGTTACTAAGTACCTCATGGGACAGATGTGCAGAATAATGAACTAATACATACACAAAACACTTAATATGGTACCAATAGGCATTTAATGAATGTTTTTCATAAAGTAGATAGGGTGGCATTTTTATTTTACAGAAGTTAAAACTGACCTCCAAGCCCAGTGATCTTTCTGTTATATCACACACAGCCAAGCAGAAAGGAAAGTAGATACCCAAGCTTTTCAACCCTCCAGCCCTACCTGTCAAGAATCAACCTTCCCTAGAAAACTATTGAGAAATTCTTTTGTTTGTACAGTGATCACTATAACATGTTTTCTTTACAGGATCTATAAAATATAACAAAACACTCTGAATCCCAGGGATATTGACATCTACTGGAAAAACAAATTAAGTGAAACTCAAAGTACTCTTAAATAACTGTAATTTCTGAGTGATCTTAAGCAAGTTACTAAATACTGAGCCCACAATTTTTTATCCACATAAATAAAAAAGATGTATTTATCACCTATCTAGAGTGAAAATAAGAAATGATGATTTAATATTCATAAAGTTATAGGCTCAACTTAAAAAACAAAGACAAAAACAAAAACTTGTCCAGATTGCTAAGACACTATATAATTTCTTCATTTAAAAAAATGTTTACCTATCTTAGTCCTCAGAAAATATTAATAGATTTCATTATTTGCCTAATACTTAAGTAGCAGCTAATGCATATATTCTAATATACTTTCCTTTGAGTTCTCATACATAACTAACTGCAGATAGAAACTGTTTGTGGAAGGTAGCTTCTGACATGGCTCCCAATGATTCCCACATGTTCTATCAATGATCTTGTGTAATCCCCAATGAGTTCAGGTTACATCCACTGAATTGTTTCTAACCAAAAGAAAATGGCAAAAGTGATGGGACATTATTTCCAAGATTAGGTTATAAAAAAAACTATGACTTCCTTCTGTCTTGTTCACAATGATTCACTATTGCCTTCTCAGCTTCCATGCTTTGTTTAAGCAAGCTGCCATGCTGAAAAGACCTGTATAGCAAAGAAATGATTGCTGTCAACCACCATGTGAATGAGTTTGGAAGAAGATTCTTCTCCAGGAAATGACTAAAACCCAGAAAACACCCTGACTGCAGCTTGTGAGAGACCCTGAAGTAGAGGAAGGACCTCATTAAGCCATGCCCAAATTTCTGACCCACAGAAACTATGAGAAAACAAATGATTTTAAGCCACTAAAAATCTGGGGGGTAATTTGTCACACAGCAATAGGTAACCAATACACTGTTTAAAATGTATGAACTTTATGGATTACTAACATTTATTTATTGCTTAAACTACCCATAAATCTTTACCCTAACAGAAAACTTCAAATTTGGTATATGGTTGGTCTTTTAGCCTACAGCATTCTTTTAGACTTTAATTTCCTACACTAAAGCAAGATTAAGAGATTAAAGTAGACTCTAACTCCCAAAAAGTATCAATTGCATTTTCATTTCTGATTTAATAAAGGAATTCAGTTTTATGATGGATTCTGGCCCTTGCCCACAGATATTTTACTCACTGATAATGTTTAATAGTTAGAAGTTTCACATAGAATTCTTTTTATCATCACACTATGAGAAAGGGGACATTTATAGGATAACATTTTGGTTTCTATACAATATTAATATGGTGAGTTCCATTTCTAGCAGTGTGAGAAGCTACATAGACACACTCCCCTGAAAAATTAGAAAAACTTATTAAAATTTTTTAAAAATATTCTTGAAATGACCTTATGGGTATACAGTAAATTGAGAAACATTTATTATAAAATCTACTAAAATAATCAAGATGGTCACTAAACAATGAAACAAAGAACAAATAACAAGCCACAAAGGGGAGGAACAGTACCCAGAGTGGCTGCAATATAGTATCAAAAATTTCCAGTTTCCAACAAAAAATTATGCAAATAAATATGAAAGTATGATCTAGTCACCAGAAAAAAATCAGGCAACAGAAATTGCCTGTGAGAGAGACCAGGTGTCTGATTTAACAGATAAAGACTTTAAAGTAGCCATTTAAAATATGTTCAAACAACTAAAGGAACCCATGGTTAGAGAAGTAAAGAAAGGTATGATGGGACAACTTTGAATCAATTAGAGAATATTAATAAAGAGATAGAAATGATTAAAAAAAACTCCACAGACATTCCGGAGAGAAAAGTACAATAACTGAAATGAAAAATTCATTAAAGTGACTCAGAAGAACTCAACTGGCAGAGAAACAAAACAGTGAACTTCAAGATAGATTTATAGTGATTATGAAAGCAGAAGAACAGAGGGGAAAAAAAAATGAAGAAAAATGAACAGCTGCAGAGAAATGTGGGACATCATTAAACTCACCAACATATTTGTAACGGGAGTACCAGAAGGAGAGGAGAGAAAGTAGAAGAAAGAATATTTAAAGAAATAATGGCTGAAAACTTCTCAAATTTATAGAAAAAAGTTATCTGCAAATCAAGGAGGCTAAAAAAACTCCAAGTATAATAAACACAAAGAGAATCACAAATAGACATATCATGGTACAAATGCAGAAAGCCAAAAACAAGGAGAAAATATTGAAAGCAACTAAAGAAAAATAACTCATTTATAAAGGAATATAACTTGTCAACATAAACAATGGAGGCCAGAAGGCAGTGAGATAACATATTCAAAGTACTCTTAAAAAATACACTGTCAACCAAGAACCCTATATCCAGCAAAGCTATCTTTCAAAAATGAAGACAAAATAAAGCCATTTGTAACTAAGGGAATCTGTTGGCAGCAGATGCGCTTTACAAGAAATTAAAAAAGAAGTTCTTCAGAAAGAAAGCAAGTGATCCCAGACAGCAATTCAAATCCACATGAAAAAACAAAAAGCATAGTTGTCTTTAAAGTTTACTAGGGCTGCCATAATTAAGTACCACATGCTAGGTGGCTTAAAACAAAAAGTTATTCCCTCATAGTTCTGAGGGACAGACATCCGAATCAAGGTATAGAAGGCAGGGCCATGCTTCCTCTGAAGTCTGTAGGGTACTGGTGGTGGCTTGCTAACAACCCATGGTATTCTTCTCTATTTTCAAACTTCCTCTACTTACAGGCCCACCCTAATCCAGTTTGGCCTCATCTTAACTAATAACATCTTCAAAGATCCTATTTACAAATGGACTCACATTCACAAGACCAGGAGTTAGGACTTGAACATATCTTTTGGGGGACACAATTCAATCCATAACAAAACCCAATATATATAAAAAACAGTATAAATGCCTATTTCTTCTCCTTTCTTAACTGATTTAAAACAAATGGCATAAAATATGTATATAATGTGTTTTTGGGCCTAGAACATATAGAAATGTAAAATATTTACCAATAATAACACAAAGAAAAAGGGATGGAGCCATATTAGGCTCAAGAAATGACTTGAATCCACAGAAACAAATGGTAAGTGCAACCACAACAAATGAAGAGAACCAGAAATGAAATACGTAAGGATAATATAACAAAAGCTATAACCATATACTTTGCTCCTTTCTTTTCTCAGCTTCTTTAAAGGACATAAAATTATATAAAAAAAATAACTACAAAAATATACTGTTACATTTGTAACATTTACAAATGTAATATATATAATATATAATACCATTATATAATGGAATACACTATATAGGGATAACATTTCTATCTCAATGAAATTAAGATAGTATAAATCTGAAGCTAAGTTATGATTTTTATCATATGCTCCACAGCAACCACCAAGAAAATAACTTAAAAAGTATAGTAAAGTTCTACACCAATGCAAATGTTAATAATAGGGTGGTAATCCTGTGGTGGAAGATAGACTGTAGTTGAGAGAACAAATATGAGAAAGTTCTCTCATGAACTGTAACAAATATATAATAATAACACAGGGTGTTAATAATCAGTTAGGTTTGGGGGAAAATTCACCAAATTTAAGATATGGGCTATAGTTAGTAGTATTATTTTGACGATGCTCTTTCATAGTTTGTAAAAAATGTTTCACAACAATGTAAGGTGTTAGTGGTGGGGTGATGTATGGGAGCCCTGTAAGATGATATGCATGTTTGTTTTATAAGTTTACAAGTTCTACTATACACTTATGTTCATGTATGAATGATATACTTCAAGTATTTTAAATGAAAATAAAACAAAACAAAAAAAATAGTAGGGTGGTATATGGGAATTCTGTATTTAATGCATGATTGTTCCATAAGCCCAAAACATCTCTAAAAAAAAAAAAGAAAGAAAATGGAAGAACAAAAAAAGTATAGTAAAAATCATTAAATATATTAAAATGCTATATTAGAAAACATTCACTTAATTTGAAAGAAAGCAATAAAGGAGGAATAGAGGAACAAAAAAGAAATGTGACCTACAGAAAATAAAAAGCAAAATGGGAGGCATAAATCCAACTCTATCAATAACAACATAAATGTGAATGGATTGAACAATCCAATCGAAAGACAGACTGTCAGGCTGGATTAAAAAACAAGATCCAACTACATGCTGTCCACAGAAGACACAATATAGATTCAAAACATACAAAGAGATTGAAAATAAAAGGCTAGAAAAAGCTGTGTCAAGCAAACAGCAACCACAAGAAAGCTGGAGTGGCTATCTGACCAGATAAGTAAACTTAAAAAAAAAAAAAAGGCCCTGAAGATAAAAAGGGACATTTTATAATGGTTAAAGAGACACTCCATCAGGAAGATATAACAATTACAAATATATATGCACTAAAAACAGAGTACCAAAATACATAAGGCAAAAACTGACGAAATGAAGGGGGAAATAGACAATTAAATGATAATAGCTTCAATACCACTTTCAGTAATGGATAGAACAATTAAGCAGAAGACTGACAAGGAAATAGAAGACTTGAACTACACTACAAACTAACTAGACCTAAAAGACATCTATGGAACACTCCACCCAACAAAAGTAAAATATACATTCTTCTCAAGTGCACCTCGAACATTCTCCAGCATAGACTGTAAGAAATGCCAAAAATCAACCTCAATAAATTTTAAAAGGAGAGAAATGATATAACTATATCCTCTGACCACAATGGAATGAAATCAGAAACTATTAATAGAAAGACACTTGGGAAACCCACAAAAAAGTAAAATTAAACAACATACTCTTAAATAACCAATGGGTCAAAGAAAAAATCAAAAGAGAAATTAGAAAATACTTTCAGATGAATGAAAATGAAGACACACATAGCAAACTTATGGGACGCAGCTAAAGCAATTCTTGGAAGGAAATTTATAGCTGTAAATGCCTATACTAAAAAAAAAAAACAGTCGCAAATCAACAATCTAAACTTCTACTATCATACACTGAGGGGATAAAAGAGCAAACTAAACCTAAGCAGAAGGAAATAAATAATAAATACTGGAATAGAAATTAATGGAATAGAAGAGAAAATTAATGAAACCAAAAGCTGATTCTTTGAAAGGATCAACAAAACTGAAAAACTTTTAGCTAGACAGACCAAGAAAAAAAGAAAGACTCAAATAACCAGAGCAAGGAGAAAGATGGGATATTACTACTAATCTTACAGAAATAAAAAGGATTATAAAAGAATATTCTGAAAAAATGTATACCAAATTCACTAACTTAGATAAAATGGACAAATTCCTAGAAAGACATGAACTACCAAAACTGACTCAAAAAGAAAGAAAATTTCAGATTGTATATAGTGTAGAATAAATTTTTTTAAAAAATCCAATTAATTACACAACACAAACAATGAACTTTAAGTTAAACCATGGACAGTGGTTAATAGTTGTATTAGTCAGCCAAAGGAGTGCTGATGCAAAATACCAGAAATTGGTAGGTTTTTATAAAGGGTATTTATTTGGGGTAGAAGCTTACAGTGACCAGGCCATAAAGCATAAGTTTCTTCCCTCACCGAAGTCTGTTGCTACATGTTAGAGCAAGGCAGCTGCCAACGTTTGCCAGGGTTCAGGATTCTTGGGTTCCTCTCTTCCTGGGGCTGCGTTTCTCTCTGGGCTTAGCTCCTTTGTTTCCTCCACAAGGTCAGCTGCAGACTATGAGGCTCTTTAGGCTTTGCATCTCTCCACAAGGCCAGCGGTGAACTGTCAGGCAAACAGCTCTGTCTTTTCTCGGAGCTTGCTCTCCTTCCTCATGACCAAGGTACTCTGTGTGCTTACTCCCCTGGGATCCAGCATTTAATACTCCAACACCAAAACCACTACAACTCTGTCCTTTGCCATGCCTTTTATATTTGATTCCCCACCCACTAAGGGGTGGGGCTCAATGCCCTAATCATAACTTAATCATGCCCAGATTAACAGACCAGTTTACAAGCATAATCCAATAACTATTTTTGGACTTCATAACTATATCAAACTGCCAAACTGCTATAACAGTACAATTATAAAAATGAGCTTTCTTCAATTATAACAAATGTACCACACCAACGCAAGGTATTAATAAGAGAGTGATATGCGGGAACCCTGTATTTTTTTCCTGCATGATTTTTCTGTAAACCTAAAACTTCACAACTTCTCAAAGAAATAAAAGTTAAATTAAGTAAACACACACACACACACACAAAACCTGAAGGCTAGGGATTCAAAACCAAGCATTTTTATTTTTTAATATGTTTTTGAAAACATTAACAGCATTACTGGAATAAAGCTGACCTTACTGATGGGTCGTTCTCCAGGAGTTCAGTAAGCCGTTGTACTTGTTCTGGCTGGATAGATCGCCCTAAAAGGGCTTCTGTATTAGTGTAGATGAGGAATGCTGAGACCACGCCTAATAAGGTGCCCACACCCAAGGAACCTAGGCTATCATACAGTGGATTGCCTAGAAAGCACATAAAAAATCAGTAAATTTACATTTCCTATTATCTCATGAACTTTACATGAACAAAGAATCAGAAGTAGTAAATCCAGGGACTTGAAATGAATTCCTAATTTCCTTAATTATCTCCTTTAATGACTCTCTCCTAATAGTTTTACTATACTACAAAATGGGTATGCTACAACTTGATCCACATTACATGGACTGACAATTATTTAAGGTCTCTTCCTGCTATAGGCATCACATGGGCAAAAGTTCAGAACATTTTCAGATTACAGACACCATGTACATATTAATGATGTAATGAACTGTCCATTTCTTTAAAGATATATCAGTACTTCTCCTATCCCAGTTTGACAAATTAATTGTGAGATCAAAACACTTTTCTGCATCTTATTCCTATCTGGGTTCTGTGAGAGAATTAAGCTCTACCAAAAAAAAAAAAATGATATGGATGCTCTAAATCTATGGGTGACTCTTTTTCATTTGACCAAGGATTATACATTGTACCATTCCAGTTGTAAAGGAAAGAAATTGATTTATTACATCAAACGGGTGCCTTAGGGGAGTGGTTCTCAAAGTGTGGTCCCAGACCAGCAGCATTAGCATCACCTGAGAACCTGGCAGAAATGCAAAATCTGAGGCCTCACCCAAGGCCTTATAAATCAGAAGCTCTGGAAATGGAGTCCAGTACAATGTTTTTCCCCAGCCCTCCAGGTGAGTCTTATGCTAAAGCTTGCCTTAGGTTGTTAGGGCTTAATTCTCTTCCAGAACAATGCGAAGGGCTGATTTGTTATCTACGAAAGTATAAGAAACATTTAGATAACAGCACAAATAAATATTATATCTGAAACCTTTAAATTAAATTCCAAACACAAGGTTTTTATAATTGACACAGTCTTTTTATTCCAAAAATGAAGTTTCATCAATATTAAAATTAACTCTTTTGATGCAAGATAAAAACACACATTTTACTAAAATTTTTAATTTTCATAATGCTTTGTCAAAATATAACACAAAAAATACACTGACTATTCTGTACTTAAATTTTAAGAATAAAACACTTAAACAACATAATCCATTTCCATTAGGAAATTTGTAATTATAGAGTTCAAAATCAAATACTGCTGTTCAGGGATCCGGCTATGGCTCAACTGGTAGGGCTCTGGTTTACCACATGGGAGGCCCCGGGTCGGTTCCCGGGGCCTCCTCGAGCAGGCAGACCACCTCGAGAAGGCAAGCCGCCGCGGGCAGGGCAAGCCGCCGCAAGCAGGCAGGCCGCTGCACGGTGAACCGACTCGGCGG
>PVKH010016019.1:0-15877 GCA_004027955.1 Chaetophractus vellerosus
CCATTCCGTTTTCACGGGCGGCTCCGCTCCATATTTTGTGGGCAGCAGTCCTCCATGTTCTTTGCAGGCTGCCGGCTTCCGCGGCGGTTCGCAGGCGGCAGCTCCACTTTTCACGGGTGACTTTGCCATGCCCGTGGGGGCTCCGCCCTGCCCGTGGCGGCTTTTTTTGCCTTGCCCATGGCAGCTCTGCCCCGCCCATGGCAGCTTGCCTTTCTCAAGGCCGTCTGCCCGCTCGGAGAGGTCCCCCGTAACCGAACCCAGGGCCTCCCATGTGGTACCCCAGCGCGCTCTTTATCCACTGAGCTATCTAGCCGGGCCCAGGTGTTTTCAATAAATGGCTCAGGGACAACCTAAAATTTACAAGTTAAGGAAGTTGGATGACCATATATAAGACTTAATTCAAAATGTATCTCAAGACCTAAATGTAAGAGCTAAAATTATAAAACTCTTACAAGGAAACAAAGAGGCAAAACTCCATAATCTTGTATTAGGGAATGGTTTCTTAGATACAATGCCAAATGCACAAGTGATTTTAAAAATTACATATATTTGACTGTATCAAAATTAAAAATTTTTGTTGCAAACACTACCATAAAGAAAGTGAAAGACAAACCCCAGAGAAAATATTTGCAAATATATCTGACCAGAGACTTGTATCCAGAAAATTTAAAAACGTATTACTTGTCTATAGTAAAAGACAAATAATTCAATTAAAATGGGCAAAGTATTTGAATAGACATTTTTGCAAAGAAGATATACAAATAGCTATTAAATACACAAAAAAGATGCTCAACACCATTAGTTATTAGGGAAATGCAAATTAAAATCAAAGTGGGTATACTGCACATCTACTAGGGTGGCTTAAGCAAAAATATAGACAAGAAGTGTTGGCAAGGGTGTGGGGAAATTGGAAACCTCACACTTTGCTAGTGAGATTGTAAATGAGTGCAGCTGCTTTGGCAAACAGTTTGGCATTCTTCAAAATATTGAGCAAAGAAATAGCATATGACCTGGCAATTCTACTTCTAGGTATCTATCCAAGAGAATGAAAACTTTCATCTATATAAAAACTTGTACCTGAATGTTAATAGCATATTCATAGTAGGTAAAAAGTGTAAATAACCCATAAGTCCATCAACCAATGAATGGATAGTGTGTTACAGCCATATAATGGACTATTACTCAGCCATAAAAAAGAATGAAGTACTGATACATGCTACAACAGGGATGAACTTCAAAACATTAGGCTACATGAAAGGAGCTAGCCCACAAAGAACACATATTGTATGATTTCATTTATATCAAATGTGCAGAAGATATAAATTTATAGAGACAGAAATTAGATTCTTTGGTACCTACACCCGGGCATGGGGTGGATGAATATGGAGTAGCGGCTAAATGGTAACGTGTTTGCTTTTTAGGAGGAAAGAAATGTTCCAAAATTAGACTGTGATGACAGTTGTACAACCCTGAGAATACTAAAAATCATTGGATTTTATACTTTAAATGGGTGAATTGAATCATATGTGGATTGTATCGCAAAAAAAACTTTTTTAAAAAAAGAAAGCTCTGGGAAGCAGAAGTGGCTCAAGCAATTGAGCTCCCACCTACCACATGGGAGGTCCTGGGTTCAGTTCCTGGTGCCTCCTGGAGAAGACGAGCAAGAAAGCGAGCTGGCGTGATGGTCAGGCATGGCAAGATGATGCAACAATATGATGCAACAAGGAGGTACAAAGAGGAAAGACAATGAGAGACACAACAAAGGAGGGAGCTGAGGTAGCTCAAGCAATTGAGCGCCTCTCTTCCACATGGGAGGTTTGGGTCCTGGTGACTCCTAAAGAGAAAAAAATTGGACACAGAGAACAGACAGCGAATACAAAAACAATGAGAGGGGAATAAATAAATAAAAATAAATCTTTAAAAAAAATAAAGCTGTGGCTCATGAAGGCAGTGGTATATATCTGTTTAAAATTCACTTTTCTTTTCTGTTTTTTAAATTATATCCATCTTTTCCTTTTTGTTCCCCACTCTGGAGTTATTCAACAGATAAGTCATGACTATGTTTACTACTACAATGACTAATAATAACAACAGGTAAATTGCATTATCATTTTTATGAAAGGATATTTTTCAGTATAGAGTGTACTTGGTGGCCTATGTGCATTCAAAAATTGGTTAAGAAATTGCTGCTGTGAAAAATCCCAGTCTTTCTCTTTTCTTTGGCTGCCTACATACCAGATGTTGTGATCACATTATTCCCCAGTCTAGAGCTCCCATAAAATATGCTGTCTAATCCCTTTTCAGGAGGAGATTGGACCACAGTTTCAACATTTGCATATCACTTTGCATTTAAATTGCCTTCCTGTTAATTATTAGTTATCTTCCCTCACTGCAGTTATTAAGACCTGTGTTTATGAAATGCCCACTAGCTTTTCCCTTGCTTATGAGCTCAAGGGTTGAGTCTTGAGGGAGAAACCATGAAGTTTTGCAGATGTTTGTTAAGTATGCCCAAGGCCACAAAACAATTTGTGGTAGTCAGGGGATTAACATTCATAGTTCTCTCATCTCAGCTCTGTGGCCCTCTCACCTAAACTGTTTCCCTATAGAAAATTATTACTAGGAAGCATCTCAGCACTTCTCATGTGTCTCTAATGCGTTTGCTGAGATCCACATATTCTGGCAAATTCTGATAGGTATAGCTCTATTGGCAGAGGCATGCCGTCCCTTGGCCTTATATTTTTAGCAACTTTACTGTCTGGAGTGCCAGTTCCCTCTAGCAGCTATTTTCTTTCATGCTTTTCTACTAATCCTCCCTGCTTTGTTTCTTTTATATATATATATATACATATATATATATATGGAAAATTGTATTATTTATTGAAGGTTTTACATGTGATGTGCAAAGCTGCCTTGCTTCAGACCAACTTCTATAATTATTTCTTTAAAAAATATATATATATATTTAAAGGTATTTATATGTGCCCATCCCAAGGAACCTGTTTTGTTTCTTTGCTCTGTGGTAGGCTCTACTACTTGTAACTTAAGCAAATCAAGCAAATATTATATTGATTTTGTTTTGCTATTAAAAATCAATGTTTTACTGTGCAAACTGTGTTTTACAAAGTAATTTAATGATAAAACAGTTCGAAACCAGTTGTTTTTAAGAAATTTCCTGTTTCCATAAATCATGCCTTTTTCAAACTGGTGTTATTCTTTTCTTTAGAGACTGAGGAGGAGGGCAGCTGTGCAATTTTGTGAGGATTGTAGGCATTTTTCTCTCATCTTAAGATGGTTGGAAAAAAAGAGACTTAAGTTAAATCCTTCAAACTAAGAAAATTATTCCCTCTGAAATTACATATGAATTTCTAAAATTTACCTGAGGAAATAAAGAAATGACCACATCTTTATAATGCTCTATTCATGTTATTAATACTCACTTTTCCTCCACTGTCCCCAAACAGATATATAGCCATACAAAGCTTCACATAAGGCTCAGAATTGCCTAGGTCTTTTAAAACATGAATAAGCACTTTTATTTTTTATTATCCTATTTTTTTATTCTAACTTTGCTTTTGGTTAGCAACAGCATAGAAATAAGATTGTAAATGTGACAAAGCGAAACCTTTCCCATTCACCAACAATCAGAATGCATCAATAGGTTATTTTAAGAAAGTTCTCCAGGGAGACCTCTTTGAAAACCATGAATCACAAAAGTCAACCTGTCCCTAGAGATATCTGATTATGTGTGTGAGTGTCTGTGTACATGTGGATTTTCTATGTAATAAATTGAGACTGTAAAGCTGAGCTGAAATTAGTTTTTATTTATTTATTTATTTATTTATTTGTCGACTCATTCCTTGCCTCTGACTTGAATGCAAATGTCACGGGAAAAGGGACGTTAACTGCCTTCTTTCCCCATGTATTCCCAATACCTGGAATAGCATGTTATTGGTACTTAATAAATGTGTGCTGAATAAAAGATTGAAACCTGATTAAATACTGCATACATTTGGAGGTATAATTTATGTAGACTGGTTCTTCTATTAAATTACGATGCTTCATTGAAAAATAATTTTCCCTTGAAATCCCTTTTCCCTACTTTTGCTCTCAAAATATTTGTAATCTCAGTTACTCTTGATGTGTAAATTATCACTAAATCTGTAAATTTTTCTCAGATTTAATCCTTTTTGAACACACACACACACTCAAGTATAATTTTGCTAAAAGAGTCACTGATATGGAAGCACAAAGTTTCCAAAAGTATTCATTTCCAGGACCTTCATCATCTTCCCACTTGTAAAACTTCTATCTAAAATATCATGAGAGTTAGTATATTTAAATTAATTTAAACTTTTTAATTGTAAAGACCTCTACATGTCTTTCTACAAAGGCTTTTCTCTGACGTGAAGTTGTTCATTCTTTCTCTCTCTCTTTCCCTCCCTCCCTTCTGATCATGGTCACATTGATATTTTTTTAAGTCTATCAATTATACTGGTCTCTTTTCTTTTCTAATTCTGTTTTGTTGTTATTGTTTTGCTGCTGTGCATAAGAGCAAAAGGAGAATATCGAATTAAAGACCTGTTAGTTTTCTGTTTATTAATGGCTTCCTTTGCAGGTGCAGATGAAAGTTTGGAGAAATTTGACAATAGGTATGGAATAAAATGATATATTTTAAACCCATTCTCATACTCGGGGATAATAGATAATTTAGTTTAATTGTATATCTCACTGTCCATCCCAGGAGAACTCTAGATGGATAGCAGCAGGAGCTATTGAGCACTGGTGGTTAGTTTACCAAGTATGTGCTTTCATGTCAGGACCAGGCTGCCATCTACCAACTGTCAGTGGAAAATGTGCCAGATAGGATAGGCTTTCCATTTCTCAACCTGGCTAACTTACCCATTGGTTCAGTAAAGGAATAAGTAGTAGAGCCCACACAGAAGTAATTAGAGGATAGAAGAGATGACATCTGCAAAAAGGCATTGCCCTTTTTTGGCACACAGATAGTGTGTGTGTGTGTGTGTGTGTGTAGAGATTATTTCTTTCTGCCCTACCCTCCTGTTACATCTAAAAGAGTGCATTTATCCAATGTTTTGTTCTATAAATTCCCAGTAGCATCTCTAAAATCAGTTAATGGTGGTTTCTCTCCTTACTGCACATTACAAAAATTGGGGAGATTTTCAATATACTGATTCCTGAGCCCCAATAAAGATAAATTATATTCTGGGGTTGGGAACTGGGCATCAGGATGTTTCTGAAAAGCTCCCCAGATGATTCTAATATGCAGCCAGTATTGAGAACTGCTGTTGGGATATGGGGCCATTCAAAGGTGATTTTTCCTATGTAAAGGAAAGAATTACCTCTCTAAAGTTTCCTTGGGGAGCGTATGATCTGCTTGAGGTTAGTCACTTGAATACACCTGTAGTCCCTCACTATTATTCAGTGCCAACAGAATCTTTCGGGTTCTTGAAGACCCCAAACAGAGAAAAACAGCTGAAACAATCAGGAAAAGATTATTTATTAGCACTAACTTCAGAGTTGAAAGAGAAGGGAGGTAAAGTAAAAAATTCCATGCCTCTTTCTGAGAAAATTTTCTGAATTCAATTTAGAAGACCCAGATGGGATTGTCCCCAAAGAGGAAATGGAGATTAGAACAATTTGTATCTTTTCTGCTTCTGAATTTGGATAGGCTTCTGCTCATGCCTGCTGCCCAAATCACTGGGCAAGTGTTTCAAGGCATCCAAAGTTGGTCTTCATCAATAAAACAGCCCTTCTCCCACTCTTCCACATTTTCTTGGGCTCACAACTTTGAAAGTGTTTTTCCCTTCTCTGAAGGTCTCTAGGCTGTCAGGGAATTCTAGTAAAATAAACAACTGAGAGATTTCTGATTATTGTACTCAAACTACATACTCCTAATCTCTTTAATTGCCAGGCTGGGTGTATATTAGATTTCTCTATTACATGATTTTAAAACCAAAAGTACTTATGCCCAATTATCCAGAAATACTATCACCCAAATTCCTTCTATCTGCGCTGACACCTTTGCCTTGCACTCCATTGGAGCCTTTGAAATAGCAGGTGATGTAAACCTACTATTTACTGGTGCCAAGAATGGTTCATTCACTATCCCCGAACTTTCCCTAGATTCCCTTTACCTTGCCTTTAAAATACCAAAGGAAGTTTTTTGCTTTTGCTTGCAATCTCTGTGCCTGTGTCTCTTATCCTCACCCTAATAACAGACTGCATTTGTGACACCATCTCAGCAACTGCCCTTTATCAGACTATAAAACAGCACTTACTCCTGTTTTCTGGAAGTGATTAAGGCTTTCTCAGGATTTCCTCTGTATTGTTAGAGCTTCAGCTATACTAGCCATTAATACTACATGGTATCTTGTAGTAATACAAAATGTGATCTGCAGACTGGCATCATTGGCATCATCTGGGAGCTTCTAAGAAATATTAAATCCCAGACCCCATCCCAAGCCCACTGTTTCAGAATGTGTATATTAATTACCTTCTTAGATTATTTGTATGCACATTGAGATTTGAGAAATACCAGTGCAATACACCAACAGTCTTTACTAGTGGCTTTTATTACCTTTCCTACTCTGTTTTCTCCTCTATTATTTATCTGAGCAAGTTCTTCCTTCTCTCACCCACCTTTTAGCAACTGGAAAATGTTAGAGGAGATTCTTTGGTTGGACAGTCAGATCTTGAATGGCTTTACCCAAGCTAAAAGGCTTGGTTTGTATTTCCAAGCATTTTGCTTTCTTCTTCATTACTATATAATAACTGTAGTTTCCCAAGGCTGCCACAAACTGGGTGGCTTAAAAAAAACACAGGTATTTATTGTCTTACAGTTCTGGAGGCTAGAAGTCCTAAATCAAGATGTTGGAAGGGCCATGTTCCCTCTGAAGTCTATAGTGAATAATATGTTCCAAGCTTCTGGAGTGGCCAGCAATTATTGGTGTTCCAATTCCTGCTTTTGCCTTTATATGACCACCTTCTGTGTGTCTCCTCTCCACTTCTTAGAAAAACATAGGTCCTTTGGATGAAGAACCCGCCCTCCTCCAATGTGAATTCTTTAAACTTGCCTAATTCCATCTCTAATGACCCAGTTTCCAAGTAAGTTCACATTTTGAAATATTGGGAATTAGCGCTTCAACATATCTTTTTTGGCAGATACAAATCAACCCATAAAAAATAACATCTTTAGGGGGCCAGCTGTAGCCCAGTGGATAGGGCACCGGTTCACCACATGGGAGGCCCCAGGTTTGGTCCCCGGGACCTCTCCGAGTGGGCAGACCGCCTTGAGAGGGCAAGCTGCCATGGGCGGGGCAGAGCTGCATGGGCAGGGCAAAAAGCCGCCACGGGCAGGGCAAGGCTGCCACGGGCAGGGCAAGTCGCCCCCGAACAGAGCAGAGCCACCCACGAGCAGAGCAGAGCTGCCCATGAGCTGGTCAAGCCACCTGCGCAGTGAGCTGACTCAGCACGTCGCCGCAACTGGGGGAGACAAAGCAGACACAGAAGGACGCAAAAGTGAACACAGCAAGAAACAAGCAGAAAGGGGAGGATATGTAACAAAAATAATAATAATAACATCTTCAGCCTTGATATATAAAGAAGCCTCTGTTTTTACAACCATCTGGTAGGTGGTCAGGAAATTTATCTACACAGCCCACTTCTTCTTAACTTTCCCAAATGTTTGCCATAGCATTAGATTGTTATCAAATGTTATTCACCTTGAGAATATAACTGATGTCAAATATTAGGCATTAAAAACTTTCCTCCAATATTTTCTGTTTTCCTGCTTTTTAAAATTAATCACTTTTGCAGGATTTTGGTAGCATGTTTATCTATTATGTGCCTTTTCAGATTCTCTTGGGTTCAACAGTCTCCTGGAGCTTCAGCTAAGATATCCCATTCCAGCAATTACTATGGATGATCAACTCCTTACTGGCCAAAGTGGTTTTGCCACCTGAGACAAATGGCATCTAGAATCTGGGGGATCCCTTATCACTCCTGGACTTGGATAAAAATCACATTACAGAGAGTAGGAAATGTCTTCCTAGTGGCTGCCAAATGGGCTAAATTATGCAACCCAGAAGTGTGAGAGAGTTAAATCCTACAGGGGAAACTTTGACCAATGAAGACAGGAGATAAAAGGAAAATGGAGGGGCCGGCTAGATAGCTCAGTGGATAAGAGCACTGGTGTAACACATGGGAGGCCCCGGGTTCGGTTCCCGGGGACCTCTCCGAGCGGGCAGACTGCCTTGAGAAAGGCAAGCCACTGTGGGCGGGGCAAAGCCGCCTTGGGCAAGGCAAAAAGCTGCCATGGGCAGGGCGGAGCCCCCACAGGCATGGCAAAGTCACCCATGAAACACGGAGCTGCCGCCCGCAAAACACGGAAGCACTGCTGCCTTCAAAACATGGAGCGGAGCCGCCTGTGAAAACGGAATGGAGCCACCCACAAACAGAACGAGCCGCCTCCGCGGAGGGCTGACTCAGCACATTGCCGCAAAATGGGGGGATACAAGAAGCAGACATAGAAAAACACAGAAGAATGGACACACAGCAAGAGCAAGCAGAAAGGGGAGGGGGGGATATGTAACCAAAAATAAAATAAAAGGAAAAGAAAGTGGACAGTTAAATTATCTCTTACTTTTCCCTTTGATGGAATTTTCCAAAGCACTATTTCACCCTTCATCCTTTCTGTAGACTTCTCAACTAGCTAAGCATACTGTTGAGCTTCTTACAAAGCCAAAGCTAATCCATTTGCATATCACATTGTTTTACTTACTATCTTTCTATGCCTTATTTTCCTGGTATTTCGCCTTCAAAAAAATCACTGGTAAATAATTCTTGCCTAGTGTTTTTTTTTCTGCCAGGAAGCCAGAGTGATTCAATAAAGCAGACTCTAGGATGAGATTTGGTAATGTATTGCCCACCTGTATAGAAGGTATAAGGACCACTTCACTGTTGATAGTGGTGTGATATTAACTTCTGGCATGCAGTAGCATCATAACTATCTTAAACTTTCATTTATGGTTAATTGGGAAGGGGTGCAAATAGATAAAAAGTGTGTGATAATATAGGACATCCTGAGCATTGTTTCAACTTTTACTAGTCCTGCCTTTTTCATCAGGAAGAGAATGAAAAAGTTCTAGTTTTAAGTTACTTTACATAAAGATGTAATTTAGAAGAGCAATCTAATAAGCTGATATTGTTATCCCTCTCAAGAAATTAGATTTTCAAAAATTCTATATTATTAGAGATAGACTTGAAGGATAACATACATGATCCCAGTCACGTTCAAAGAAACCCTCATTCAAGAGTTTCAGTGTAAACATCACATAATTGCTGCTTCAATAATCGGGGTGTCTATAGCCTTTTCCTTACCACAATACCAACAAGTAGCTTTCCCAGCATCAATAAGCCTAGGCAGGTAGGTCTCCATTTTCCAGCTGCAGCCTTACACAGTCAACTCAAATGATGCAAAGGGAAAATGATCTTATAGCACTGGCTATAATTTAGGATTACTAACATTGCCCGTGGTGAAACAGGGATGTGCTCCAGAACAAAAATTACCATAACCCAGGTGTTTTGGATATTCCTTTTTAATGGAGGTACCTAATAAGGTTCTAAATTTTAACACTTAAAAACTCATCTATCCAAATTAGCATGAACTACAGTATTTTCTCTTCCCTACCCCACCCATGTCTTCCAGCCAAGAAATCTCTCCAGATAGTGGTTACTTGGTTTTGTATTTGCTTTTACTTAGAAGCCTAAGATAACCCAGGCATTTCATCCAAATTCTGGATGACTCCACAACTGCTTCGGGATAGCGTGTGTTCCAGAAAATGCTGTCATGCTGGTTTCACTTTTATCCCCCAAATCTAGATAGTACATAGATATAGCTTTATTTAACACTCATGATTCTATCATACTAGTCTATTTGAATAAATTCAAAACCTTTTTTCTTAAAAAAAGAAATTGAATTCTTGATCCCATTCCCCACATCAGACTCTTGAATTACTTAGGCAAATTTAGTCCAGCTTTCCTTAAACTCTGTATATCTATAGATAATCTTAGGCAAAATGATAAAGAACCACCTTATTAGTACATAATAAT
This sequence comes from Chaetophractus vellerosus, assembly GCA_004027955.1. Taxonomy (NCBI): domain Eukaryota; kingdom Metazoa; phylum Chordata; class Mammalia; order Cingulata; family Chlamyphoridae; genus Chaetophractus; species Chaetophractus vellerosus. The sequence continues at coordinate 10,132 of PVKH010016019.1, forward strand.
TACCATTTATTGTCTAATATATGACATTTAATGTGGTAGGATTTTTCCACATAACCATCCTTCAAGATAGATATTTCTTTTTGTTTTTTTTTTTTAACTAGGAGGTCCCAGGGATCGAACCCAGGTCCCTCCATATGGGATATGGGTGCCCAACCATTTGAGCCACATCCGTCCCCCAAGATAGATATTTCTTTTCTTTTCTTTTTTTTTTTTGTTATATATCTCTCCCCTTTTCTGCTTGCTCTTGCTGTGTGTTCATTTTTTGTGTTCTTCTGTGTCTGCTTTTGTCTCCCCCTGCTGCGGCAACGTGCCGAGTCAGCCCACCGCGCAGGTGGCTTGCCCCGCTTGTGGGCGGGTCTGCTTCCGTTCCCAGGCTGCTTTTTTGCTCCATTCGCTGGTGGCTTTGCTCCATTCGCAGGCGGCTCACCCTGCCCATGGCGGCTTTTGCCCTGCCCATGGCAGATTTTTGCCCTGCCCACGGCGGCTCAGGCGGTCTGCCCACTCAGAGAGGTCTCCGGGAACCGAATTGGGCCTCCCATGTGGTGTACCGGCCTCCCAGGATAGGTATTTCTATTGCCATTTTACTGAAAGGAAACTGAGGCTCAGTGTTCTTAAAATTAACTTGCCAACATCACATAGCTAGTAAGTAGTAAAGCTAGAATGGCAACGCAGGCCTTTCTGGCTTTATAGCTTGAGCTATTTCTACTCACTACATCAGTGTGCACTTGTTGAAATGATCAGCTTCAAGATTCCAATTAGACTTGTATTGTGATGGAGAAGGCAATGTCACACTACACATGGATCACTTAATGTCTGAATTTGTATGATGGCATATACTCTGTCATACTAATCTTGGTAGTTTCCAGATAATTAGAAATTTATTTCCTTCTGGAGTGATAACAGACCAAATGGCATAGTTATTGACAAATCAAAAACATGGGAAATCCTGCTTAGCTTTTAGTTACTCTCACATATATAAGCTAAGGATTCCTAGTCATGACATTTGAGTCTAACTTGGTAGACAAAGAGCTAACACACATCTATTTGTAATGGAAAACAAAAACCCTACACCCAAGTCTGGGAGCACAAATTCAGTTTAGTATTTCTGAGCCTGAGAGAATTTGGCTGGAGAAAAGTTAGATGAACTGAACAATCTCAATTTACATGTCTTAAGTTTCAATTCAAATGAGAATGTGTCAGATCAAGTATAGGAGCAGGAATGACTCAGAATTATGTAGGAGAGCAGTAAAATGGCTTTTGATTTCTGGTGCCAATTGTGGAAATATATCACAGCACTGATCTTCATATATTAGATAGGATGATATTAAAAATTACCAAGGTAACTGTATAATTCCCACACTGTGACATCACTGGGGAGAGAATAGAGAACTCATTAAATAAAGATGCAAGTTCACATCCAAACATCTATCACTACCTTGAGGCCCAACAGACTCATTAGTTTCACCATGCTTAGAGTAGTATTTTCCTAAATAGTTTGCCACACTATCAGAAAAAAGTCAGATTTGAGGAAACATCTAATTTAATCAAATTGATAGCAAGGTGGGTATTTGTAGTTACTAACCTCCTAGAAACCTGCATGTCATTTCTCTTTTCTCTAAATGAAACATTGCCTATTAATCAATTAAGAAGTTTTTACTGAGTTCCTCTACGGCTCTAGGTGAAAAATTCAGGACTGGTACTTATATTCAGAATTCCTTTCATTTTGTAACATTTACCAAGGAAGTGTACCATAAAGCCCAAGGAATGAGATGTTCTAAGGCAGAATTTCTCAAAGACTTAAAAATTATTGAAGACCCCAAAGAGCTTTTTTCCTAAAAATTTAATATGTATCTATCAACATTTACTATATTAGAAATTTAAACTGAGGCATTTTTATGAAAAATAACTGTGTTTTCTAAAACAAAAAAAATATATATAAAGAGAAGGTTAGCCTTGTTTTAAACTTTTGCAAATCTCAATGTCTGGCTTACTAAAAGACAGCTGGATTCTCATATTTGCTTTTCCATTTATTCTCTTGCAGTATATCACATGTCATGTAGCCTCTGGAATATTTCACTGTACACTCATGAGTAAATGAGTGTAAAAACAAAAATAATATCTTAGCATTATTATGAAAGAGTTTTGATCTCATAGACCCCCTGAACTATCAGGGACCCCTGAACCAAATTTCAAAAACTGCTACTCTGTAATAATATGATGACTAGAAGTGGAAACTCAATATTATGTGACATTATAAAAAATTTAAGTGCTTGACTTTGGATAAGATAGCATTTATACCGAACCCTTCTTACTATTAAAATCTGTTCTTTAAAAGTTTATACTATAGTATTGATCCAGTGTTAGCAAAATGAATAGAATTGAAGGAGTATTTTGATTTAAGTAAACTTTATATTGCTTTATAGAGAAAGGTTCTTGCACACACATATATGCTTTTTTATTTTTCATTTAGTTAAATTTTCAGACTCTATCAACAAAATGCACTTATTTGCCTTCTGAGTTTTATATTTTCCTGCACAATATTGTGTCAGCTTTTGAAAGTAGCAATGCTGGTGAAGAAACTAGCCATTCTCATTATACAGCTCATTCATGACTACATTTATTGCATATATCTGTTTTTGAATTTGGCTATCTTTCAGTTAGGTAACACTAACCATCAGAACCATCTACAATTTAGAGTCAAATAGCACTTTAGAGGAGAATGGACCCAGCAGACACCATGGTTTATGTTTGTTGCTGCAAGAGTTGCTCACTAAATGTCAACCATGTAGTCTGGGTTACCCAAAAGAAAAAAAATTAAGAAACGTATTTTTGTCTCACCACATAAAAGATCCATTATGCTTTACTGATATTATCAATCAATAAATATTAAGTTTATTTATTTATACCAAAAATCTAATATTATAAAATGATTTTAATCACAGTTAATTTTATGGAAAACAGAAGAAACAAAAACCCTTAATCAAGGCCTTAATGAGTGACTTCATATTTTTTCATCTGAAATCTAGGAATAAAATGATGAATTCCACATCTTCTGCTCCCCAGGTTTTCTCAAGTTTGTTGCTCTCAATTTTTAGAATTTAAAATGCTAAGAGGAAAACTATGCCTAGATGGTATTGGGAGAACCAAGAACTGTTGATACTAAAGGAATAGAAAAACTCAACAGAAAATAAATGTTACTTTCCCTTCCCATATGTCATTTCCCCTTTTCCTAACCTGATAAAACCCCCATATTTTCGGAAGAAACGTATTTAGCTCCAAAAATAGGTTTTGCAATGGATAAAGGACTGCTCATTTTGTGGATGATTTCTTCTGTACAAAGAACTTTGTGTTACTTGTAGTAACACAATAGTCCAGCAGGTAATAGAAAATGCATGAATAGAATGAAAGAAAATGGTAGTAGATCCGGATGACAATCTGCATTTCATGTCAATTACAAAGGCAGCCCTGTTCAGCTATGGAGTTTAGACCCCCAGGTTATATCTTGTGATGTATCTGTGGCTTTATCAATACATGGGGTGGGACTTTTTATCTTGTTTGAAAAGTTTATGTTAAAAAAATAAAACTATTGTATGTTTTTTAAAAAGTTATGTGAAAAATAACTAGCGTTAAGCTGTCTAGAAAGATGTGTCCTTTCTTCCTTTTCTTTAAAGTGTGATTCGTAGAACACTTGAGAAATCCAGTTATTGTGCTGCCTCACCATGGAGTCAGGAATAAGCATTAATGAGGATGATGGTGTTTGCTGAGGTTGTTGGAGCCTGACTCTAAGAAATTTGAATATCCTCCATTCTCCATAATGTAGGTGACAATTCACCATCTCAGCCACAGAACAGGGAGCGTATTCTCAATCAAATGGGAATTGCATGTTAGGTTAATAGGAGCTTTTGCGTGGAAAGAAGAAAGATAAAAGTTACATAGTTCACCTATGATACAATAAATGTATCTATTGGTACAGAAAGTCTTACGTAATCCCATTTTTAAAAAATTTTGATAATAGTCATCATGCTAACATTCACCTATAGAATTTGAAAATGATCTAATTAAGCTAAAATTATGCTACAAAGATAGCAAGATAAATTAAAAAGTGAAAAGAGACATATAACTATTGCTGAAATCATTGTTTGATTTGAAAACAGTGGTTAACAAAGCATGACCAAGTTGAATCACTTGTCTTTGTATTTATATTCTCAGGCTTTTTTTCACTAAAATTTGTAACTTTACCAGACTCAATTTTTATAAAATCTGTTTTGATAATTGGTTATCTCTCCAAATATCTATTCTGGCCACTTTGTTCCTTTAATTTTTAAATTTTAACTTTTTAGCTCCTCTACCAGTGTGGATTGGATGTTTGTATGTGTATATATATGTGAATATTGTAACAATAGGTTCCAAAAATATGTAACACAGAGTCAATAAACAGATTTTAAAGTACAAGTTTTAGAAATCTGGAATAATGGAAATGAATCAATTTGTAATAGTTGCACAGATTGCCTAGTTTAATTTACATGGATTTTTTTTTCCTGTGATTTCTGTTATTGTTTTCAATGAGATCCTTTATGGCCAAGCCAGAGTATGTGGGGGAGTCTTAACCTTATCCTGTTCACAAAGGTTATGTCAGGCATGTAGAGTGTAGAATCCTTTGGATAAGGAGAGAGCAGCGTAATAAATTTGCTACTGATGGAGTGAAAAAGAGTCTAGAGAGGCTGCTTTTGAAGTTTTCCCTTTTGTAGGTCTGAGTCATTTGCAGCTGTAGAGTTACAGCCTGTTGGTTTTAAATTTCATAGGCGGAGCAGGAACACCAGGTTTGATACCCTGTTTATTTTCTTCTGCCAACTTGAGAGAGTCCTATAGAGCAAAGCTAAATCTTGGCATGCCATTTTCAGCTCTAAGCCAAATGCTAAGACACCCACATGCTTTAAATTAGTTGGCAGGCAAAGGACCACACCTTGTATGTGCAATTGCACAAGATAATATTTATTATCCAAAATAAAACCAGGGTCCCCCTTATCTTCTCCATTTTCCACTTCTGGGAAAATAATTTACTGGATTATGCTTGCTTCCTTTTTTTTTCCTATCAAAGGTGAAATAATGTGGCACTAGGTATCCCAAGTAATTTGTAAGGCACTTACTCCCTTCTCTCTGGTCCCTTCTAGTCCCCACTCCTTTAGGCAGCTTGACTAGGCTAATAGCCAAAAAAGCTTTAAAGATATACAACTTCTGACTTCTGAGCTCAGGAGGGAGCGCTTTCGGCATGGTTTCATTTCTCCTACCTTCTGAAAATGTCTCCCTTTAAGATTCTACAACTATTTCCCCCCTTTTTAGGCATTTACAAAATTACTTCTTGATTTTAGTTTTCTGTATAACAAAAAGAAGATACCTTGTAACATTTTAAAAATTATTTACATATTACAAAATAGTGTGTTTAAAGTTTATTTTTAAATCTTTTATGAAATCCATACTTTATATTTAATTGTTTTATTTGTCTGATTTTTTAATGCGTTAATTTGAAGATCACATATTATATATTGTTTGAATTAAGGATTGCTGCATGTTAAAATGTAGACTGAATTTAAGTATCTGTTACATAAAAAGTATCAAAAAACTGATTCAAAGAGCTAATATTTGTAATTCTTGCAATTTGCAATTAATAAATTCATTTAGTTTTATAATTTCTTCATTTTATTTCTAAATGAAAAGGGGAGAAAACTTTTCAGGCAACTTTGCAAGT
>PVKH010016020.1:0-15880 GCA_004027955.1 Chaetophractus vellerosus
TAGAGGGTTCTTTTTGAATGGAGGGAAATGGAAATGTTTGGACCTCTTGCTGCCCCATGGCCTGCCAAGCCTTCCAGCTTTGTTCTGCTCACCATCACCAGAGTACAAGATGCCAGGCAGCAAATGCTGAAGTCCAAAAGGTCTTAAATCCATACTATTTTGTTCATTCACGCTTCATTCATTCATTGATCTGTAGCACCTCTTAGAATTTAATTATTCTTCAGTACCTTGTGAGTTATTGAGAGTATACAGAGATGTTTCAGAAAGTACATGGAAGTGGTGGGTGAGTCAGGATATAATACAGATAAATACAATGAAATCAGAATAAAAGTGCTTTAGGAGGGGCACGGGAGCAAGATACCAAAGAAATTCACAGGGGAGGAAGAAGTTTGATGGTTGGGATATTGCATAGCTTGATAGTGCTACAACTGGTACTGATAATAAATAGTACATACCAGTATACCATTTATCATACTTTTACTGTAGGTTGTTTTCCCTAACCCCCACTCTTATCAGGCACTGAGCTAAGGGCTTTGCCTGCCCTCTTTAATTGATAGCTCTCAAAGTCAAAGCCTTAGGAGATGAGGCTTTTATCATCTTTACTGTTCCTGTAAGCAAACTGAGGCTTGGAAAGGTTAAGTTATGTGTGCAATGTCAAACAGCTGGTAAGTGGAGCCCTTGGGCATTGAATTCAGACTGTACATCTACCACTGCATCTTACTATTTAAATGCTCTCGTTTTTCAATTCAGTGTTCTATCTAGGTCACCCGTTCCTTCAATTAAAAAAAAAAAAAGTGCACTGAAATGAATGTGTTGAGTAATTTGTGTTGTGCTGAATGCTTATTGCTATTTCATGCTATACATTTAATTGCTCCTATTTGCGTATTGCTTAATTACATCAAATGCAGTGGTCCCTTTATCATCTTTCTGCAAAACTGACCGTTATTTACTGTAACGTAAGAAAACCAAAAAGAAGAGAGTGCACTAATTTAAAATTTTGGTGACAAAATTTCTTTGTGGTAATGCTTTCTTTATGAGTGCACTGATATCTCATTGGTCAAAGCATGTGTCTAGTCAGGATACAACTATTCAGTTTGGAAGCATTAAACTGCTGTCACTGTGTAACATCTTTTCCAGGCACTAGGATGACATCTGGAATCAGTATTTTTAGTGTAAGAGAAATGATTCTTGCTAGTTGTGTTGTCACAGAATCATACATCAAAATGAGCTGGGGGCTGTGTGTCTCTGCCAATTGCCTTTTGATCATTATTCACCCTGAGTTAATACAAAGAAAATGATCATCTTGGAGCCACAGGCTAATTCTTGGCATAAACATGCTATTGGGTTTCCCAAAAGATCAAATTTAAGTTTCTTTATTGTCCGTGGATAGATCTAAGTGTCTTGATGGGTGATGTGTGACCAAGCGTAAGTTAGTTAGGTGCCTTTTTGTTCTTCCATGTGGTTGGCACGATATAGTCTTAGCCATTTGAAGCCCATGTGTGGGTAGAGTGATTATTCTTGATAATGAACCATACAGAATGGAATATAAGGGGTGGGAATAGCTATTTAGTAGTATTTGCCAGTAAGGGTTTTCAACCGTGATGGATGAAAAATAAAGCTTTACATTTATGAAATATATCCTACCTTCTTGACTTTATGGAGTTATACCACATTTCTTTAATTCCTTTAAAAAAAATCCTTTTTTTTTCCCTTCACATTTTAACATCTCTGACTTGGGAATGAGATTTCCAGCCATAATTGACAGTGCTAATTTTAATGGCATATAAAATAATAGTTTGTCTTACAATAAGTGGTATATTAATTTAATTAAATATGATAGCCAGCTTATGTGTCATTATTTGGTTCTTACCCCTACTCTTGTCTCTATTTCTATCACTTTGGTTGTTTGCTCAGCAAATTTGGGGCACCTGAGTTCTTTTGGTTCTGGCCTGGCAATGTATTTAAAAAGATTTGCTATTGTTCATCATTGGTCTTTTCCTACCCATTGGATAATTTATGTAACACTTGGAGTTTATATAATATTCGAGAATTGTGGGTGATGGAAAAGATGATGTCTAATTTAAATGCATCAAAAGCATAGTCTTCACAAATATAATCAATGCAGAGGGACCTTAGAGGAGGGGAGTGGAGCATATATTTCAGGGAAAACTCATTTAGATTTAATGTTGTTTACCTTCACCAAGATAAAGAAAGAGAAGTAGCTATGTCCTTGAATCTTAGAGACTGAGACCTGGAGGAGACTATGAGAGAGTGTCTTTTCTCACCATTCAGAACTAGATTTAAGCACCATGGATAATGATTCCTTTCCTTGTTAACAAAGGTTTAGTATTTCTTCACCCATTCTGTGAGAAAATTTTCCTTTGCTTGCAAAACTTATAAGTATATTGGGCTTTGTGCCCTCTCTCTCTCTATCTATCTATCTATCTATCTATCTATCTATCTATATATATATATATATACATATATATTTAAAAACAGATTTAATGTCTTTGGTTTTTCTTCCCCCTTATAGATGGTTATTTTTAGGGTTGGAAGAAATGAAGCAAATTAGATCTAGTGTTTGTTTTTACTAGGTATCTTCACTCCTAAAATGTAACTATATTATTAGAAATCATTAGACAATGTTCCCCCAGTTTATTAAACATGTAGCTTGTGTTTTTTAGATTACCAAGTGGTATAATAAACAGACATCTTCAGGCACTATCTGGCAATCAGATCATATGAGACAGAGATATTTGTTACATATGTGTTTATAGCAGAAAGAACCCTCAATTTTCACAAAAGTGACAATCTCTGAGCATTCACTTGACTCTAAGATGATGTATAACTCAGTCTTCAATTTCATCCTTAGTGATATAATAGACCTAATCATTTGATTTCAGTTAATAAGTATCTTTGACTATTTAATAATGAAATTTATTTTGTTTTCCATTTGAAAATCTAGAGGATGGGCACCAAGTTTTTATTGTCTTCTGAATTATACTAACTTTATATGATTGATTTACAAATAGTAGTTTGTGCAGATATGTAAATGAGTATACATATACAAACAAATTATATTAATCATAAAACACCTTTATTTTTATTTATTTATTTTTGTTGTTACATATCCCCCCCCGCCCTTTCTGCTTGCTCTTGCTGTGTGTTCATTTTTCTGTGTTCTTCTATGTTTGCTTCGTCTCCCCCCGTTTGCGGCGACGTGCCGAATCGGCCCTCCGCGCAGGTGGCTCGCCCCGCTTGTGGGTGGCTCCATTCCGTTTCGCAGGCGGCTCAGCTTTGTGTTTCATGGGCAGCACAGCTCCGTGTTTCGCGGGCGGCTCAGCTCCGTGTTTCGCAGGCGGTACAGCTCTGTGTTTTGCGGGCTGCTCGGCTCTGTGATTCGCGGGTGACTTGCCCTGCCTGTGGCGGCTTTTTGCCTTGCCCACGGTGGCTTTGCCCTGCCCGCGGCAGCTTGCCTTTCTCACAGCCGTCTGCCCGCTCGGAGAGTTCCCCGGGAACTGAACCCGGGGCCTCCCATGCGGTGTACCGGCGCCCTATCCACTGGGCTATACAGCCAGCCCCATAAAACACCTTTAAAATGATGATGGTTTGAGGGGACAAGACTGATACCCCTTAGAAGCAAGTTTACTTCTGACTTTAAAAACAATAAACCTCTATTTTTTCCTTTGTGGATGTAAAAGTAATGTCTAACCTCCCTCAATTCAAGCAATGTATTTGAGAATAAAAATTCTTGTTAATCCAATTGGGAGTTATGGATGGATTTATGAGTCAGGGATGTTATGGAATATATACGTATATGTGTGTATGTGTATAAATCAAATTAAAAGGAGGCCTTTCTCAAGGATAGTGTAGCAAAGGTCTGTAATTATAAGTGTTATGTAAAAATGTGTGGTCATTGTATTGCCATATGCATACGAGTGTAGTAAAGAAATTAAGGAGTTAAAAAATTTTTTTTGGCATGTGTAATTCCAGTTACTATGTCATTTAGACCTCCAAGTGCAGGAGATAATGGTAGGGAACAGTGGATATTTCCTTGTAACCAAAGATTCAGTGCATTTATGGTAACGGTCAGCAACAGGAATGAGGATTCTGGGATTGTATTCACTTTCCTGTGCCAGTGCTTATGCAAAAGAGCTCCCATTTCACTTTGACTAGGAACACAGATTTCTGATCAGGGACCTATTAGTTTTAAGAAAGCGTTGGCCTTTTACCTTTGGGATCTTGTGGGTTACTCTTACATTAAGAAGTTATCCACTGACCTAGCGTGTTAAGAGGAAAGTTGTAGTTGTTGCAGCTTCATCTAATGATCAGGCCACTCACTGCACTCTCCTGCCCATCCTCCCTTTAATGAGTAGAGAAAAATTCCTAGAGATGAAATGAAGCCTTTATGTGCCAAAGGGGTTGAATTTGGGGGTGGGGGGACACTATATTGTTGTGCGAGTTGACATCCTAGTATATGCAAAATATCATCTTAGAGTTGGCAGAAATGAGCATTGAAAAACTCAGGAAGAGTTGGTAAAGTTGTTTGATGTTAGGGAGGATTTGTTAAGCTGAGGCCACTGTGGAAATCGAAATGCCTTTAGTCTTATAGCACAGTCTCAGGTGTGTACTTTTCTTTCTGTTCATCGGATAAGTGGAAGGGGAAATTTGGTTGTCCATATTTGGGGACAGGGTCAGGGTCAGGAATGGGCAGTAGGAAATGGATTACTCCTGTGCTGAATGAAATTAGATACTATATTCTTGATTTCAAAAACTCGTAACTATGGTATACTGTAGGTAGAAGATATTTCATGTGTGGAAATGTAAAGTACAGTATATTTGTCACCTTGCAAAAGAAAATTGCTTGACTTTTGAGATTTTTATACTATAGCATAAATATTTTTGACATGGCAGAGCACATAAGAAGCCTTCAAACATTTTATGACTGAGAGAAGAAAGACATTGAAAAACTGTGTTTTTGTTGTCCATTAGCTGTAACTCTGCCTTTTACCTTAAAGATGGCCCAGAGGCTTTGCTAAACGGAAATGCCCCCCTTCCCTCCCAGACACTTGCTCAGCCTAGTGTCTCTACAGATAAAGTTGGACTTTCTGAGAAGTTTGCACTTGTTTTTACATTAAGCCCCCTTACCACCCACATAGTGTTTCTTGACCCTTACTGGTCAGATTTATTCACCCTCTTGCCAATCCCATTTACATGTGGCTTCTGTATGCTTGCGTTGTCATCGTTATGATAATTTCTGAATTGAGTACTGTAGAGAGACGAAAGATTTTTGAAGTCTGACTGACTTGTGTTTCAAGACAAGTTCTGTGTCTTGGTAGCTGACTAACCTTGGATGAGTTATTTAACATCTTAGAGCTCTGGTTTCCTTGTCTGTAAAACGGCAATATTGTTGAATTCCTAGTCTTTGTGAATATTAAATGGGTGTCACATAGTGTCTGTACATATTAGGAATTCAAATGCTATGTTGTTGTTTAATAATTATTTTTGTCAGTCACACATATTTAGTAGCTCTGACTCATTTTGGATCCCTAAATAACAAGGTGGCTAAAAGCAGCCTCTAGCTTTTTCATTTACTGCACATCACCTCACCAAGTTAAGAGCTGCTGGCTGCTTCCCTTATGTCCAGTGGATTTTTCTCCTGTTGATAGACTTATACTAATAATCTTGGCTTTCATTTTGAATGGCCTATTCTCAAGTGTCATTTTAAGTTGACTTGTTATGCTAATGAGTTAACAAATAACATGTTTCCTAATTAGTCCATATGTAATAAGGCAGGGTAACCACCTGCATACTTGCATACAAGATTTTCTATATAAAAACCTGTAGCTGAGCTTTGCACCATAGGGAGGAGGGGATTGTTGCAGCACATAAAGAGATCTGTTCTCTCTCTGACATGAATAGTAGTGACATATTACACTAGAGTAAATCATGAAAGCTAGGGATACATGGTTGTTGGAATCATTTGAAATTGGTTTGGACAATGTACTGTTGAACAGTACATCTTTTGAGTAGTTCTGGTCCTAATTGCATCTTTACTGTCCCACTAGTTTCCTAACTGGTCTCCCATCTTCATTTGTTTCCCCCTCTATTCCAGTTCTCTGTGTGGCTGCTAGATCAGTCTTCTTGAAATATACCTCTTATTCTGCCACTCTTCTTATCCTAAACTTTTAAAATCTTCCTATTTCATAGAGAATAAGGGCCAAACTCCTGAGGTCCCCTGGATGCAATCTCAACTTCCTTCCCATATATATATGTATATATAATTTTTTATTCTCTGCTTTCTGAGTGGTTTTTAACAGAGGGACTTTGGAAGTGTGCAGAGCTATTATTTTGTGTGTTATGTCACTAGGGTGGGGCACTGATGTCATTTAGCGAGTGGGGGCCAAAAGTGCAAAATGAGACAGTCCTGTCTACTGAAGATTTGACCTAGACAAAATGGCAGCATGATGGCACAATTCTACCAAGTCAGATCATGGTTTTCCTTCTATACTTTTCCTAATCTGCTTCTAGCTTCCATTGTTCTTTCCCTTTATCTGTGTACAAATATTACTCTCTAAGATTAAGGTAGATATGACCAACTCCTTGAAGCTTCCTCAGATTTTTTGTGTCAAAAATAATCTTTCCTGCTTACCTTCCATCACTTTTTATTCATATATATTGTATCATTTTCCTGTCTTGCTTTGTAGGTGCATGTCTGATCTTCATTACTAGACATTTGCTCTTTTGAAGGAGCTCATGTTTGATTTTATTTTTTTAAGGTACCAGGGTCGGTGATTATGCCCGGGACCTTGTATGTGGAAAGCTGGTGCTCAACCACCGAGCCACATCGGCTCCCCTGAGTTGGTTTTTTTGTTTGTTTGCTCGTTGTTTGTTTTTAGGAGGTACCAGGAACTGAACTTGGGACCTCCCATGTGGGAAGCAGGCACTCAACTGCTTGAGCCACATCTGCTCCCTTGATTAATTTTTGTATCCCCAGAATACAGATTACTTTACAGGTCATAAATACTTGTTTTATAAGTGTGAATGAAGCGGTCTGTTTCTGCCTTGAAGCAATGGCAGGTTCAGGTTTGTTACTTGGAAATTCCCTTTAAAAGGGTTGAATCGTTTTGTGGTAGTTTTGGTTATTCATATGTTTAATTACTATAACATCATACTAGCTTTCTTGACTAAAGTGTGATAGCTTCTGCTTGTGAAATATAGCCAACCTGTTAAACAATTTGAAGATGATGATAAGTAGGACCATATTGTTTGGAAGAAATGGTAAGATGGGTGCCTGCGTTCATTTCACCGGTTAAGATAAGGGAATATCAGAATTGTCAGGGTCTTTTTTAAAGTGCATGTATCCAATCTCCTGATGTTACAGTTTTTGTTTGAGGCCCAGTGAGGCTAAATTGTCCAAGGTCAACAACATGAATTGCAGTGGAAAGAACTTTAGCATTGTTATATTTCTATTTTCTTTGACATCTCAAATATGGACTCAGAATCACCTGTCTCTTCAAAGATAGCTTCTTTTGTAATTCTTCTTGACATAATGAAAGCCTGTCCCAGTGTTGCTGTTTAGGGTTTAACTCACCAATCATAACAACACCATTAGTCTTTCTTATCTCTTGTGCTAGAATTGTTTCAATACCCTGACTAGCAGATTAGACAATGAGAAGAAGAAATTCTTAATTTTAGATCTCCAGTTATCCAGTTTGGTCATTTAGAAGATCAGAACAACAAGCAGTCTTATTGGTGAAGAATGGGTTTCACTGTGCACTGGGGATTTAGTAGCCTAAACTGTGCTATGGTTGAAAAGCAAGTTCTTAGTGATTCTGGCAGTACTTAGAATCCTACTGAGCTACAGAAAACACAAGTTTTATGACCTGTTGTTAGGCTGCACTGTAGAGAAACTATAATATTTCCTCACCAGTGAAAAAGTTTACTAGGTTTGTTCTGCCTGACATAAAAGGGTAAAACTAGGATCTGTGCGTGTAAGTCATAGGGCAACATATTTCACCTTACTATAAAAAAGAACTTGCCACTTGTCAGTAGAGAGAGAGAGTGGGCTTAGACTGAGTAACGAAATGGTGGGAATGTTGAGGGGGGATTTGAACAGTGAGTGGGAGGCTGAACTTAGAATTTTAAGTTCTCTTCCAGCCCATAGACTCTATGATTCTGTGGTCTTTAATTCATGAAAATTATGAGATTCATTCATTCATTCACTTAAAAGTAATGCATCTGTAGTTATCTTTCCATATGGTTCTTATTTTTTTTTTTTAAAGATTTATTTATTTTATTACATATCTCCCCTTCCCCCCCACGCGCCGAGACTTGGTCACTGCGCAGGCGCGGCTTTCCCCGCTTGTGGGCGGCCTCTGCTTCTATTCACGGCCGGCTCCTGCCTCAGTTCGCAGGTGGCTGGCTGCGTTCCATTTGCGGGCGACCTGCCCTGCCCGTGGCGGCTTTTGCCCTGTCCGTGGCAGCTTTTTGCCCTGCCCACGGCGGCTCTGGCCCGCCCATGGCGGCTTGCCACTCTCAAGGCGGCCTGCCCGCTAGGAGAGGTCCCCGGGAACCGAACCCAGGACCTCCCACGCGGTTTCCCAGCGAGCTCTTTATCCACTGAGCCATCTAGCCGGGCCTTTATGGTTCTTATTGAAGCTGCCTGTACCACATGGCCGTAAGCCTGGCTACCCTCTACCCCCCCTCATATTAATTGATATGATTGAACTACAGAATTCATCAACAAAAATGGGAACTAGTTCATTGCCTCTGATACTGAATTTCCTTTATAGTTGTAACTCATACCAATTATGCCAAGTTGTAGGGGCAGAGATAATAGCAGCATTTGTGGCTCCTTAGAAATTAAGAAGGGAGGAAGAAAACTGTTTTACTCTCTTAATTTTTTATTTGGAATAGAAATCAGGGTCTGAACATTATTTCATGGTTTGATTTATAAGTCCTACCTTTTATCCCAGGAATATCTTTTGGTTAGTCAAATTAGCTAGATGCTTATATATTTGATAGAGCTTTCCTTCTCATTAATAATTAACAGTAAAAGCAATCATAATGCAATAACAATTCAATAGTAATGAAAGTATTCCAAAGAATATTCAGATTTGTAATCTCATAAACTCCATGAAAATAATTACCTGTATTATTCTCAATAATCATTTCAGAGAGAGGAAAAAACAAGATACTGAAATTAGGTAATTATCTGCAGAAACTGGTCCAGATTCCCTTTTTCCACTTAATACACATCCCCACAAAATTTTATGGAGGTTACTTTATACCAATTACTTTTTAATGTCTTCATGATCAAGATGCAATTGCTATGATCCTACTCAAGGTTGCATATCTTTTAAGAGGCAGAGTAGTTTCATGCCCTGCCTGGTGAGATTGTCAGGAACTATTCTTAGTCCAATACCTTATTTACCTGTCTGATTTCCTCTTGTTTCTTGATTGCCTTGCCAAAGCAAGGGAGATTAATTTAAACACAGTGACCTCCTTTGTGGTGGTTGAGGATGATCACAGTTAAGGTTTGATTGTTTTCTAGGAGGAAAGGGGAAGTTAATTTAAAAACATCTTAAATCACAACAATGATTTCTGTGATACATGTGTATAAGTTTGAAAACCAATCCATGGCCCTACATTCTGAAATTGACCTGCCCTGTCTTTTGCCAGGGAAAAGATACTGGCCTTCAGATGAGATGTGCAATTCCTTTGAGGTGAAGACATCTTTAAACAGCACTGGGAGCTTATTTTTCTATTTAAGCCTCATTCTGTCATAGGTTACAATCCTATAGGGGCAAATATGGATTCACAGTTTGCTGAAAATAGACTTTAATTGGCTACTGTACAGAATAATGATTTTTAATTTGGCAAGTGTCATAATTCAATCAGCCTACCAGGTCTTTAAAGTTATGTGGGAGTTAGAAAAAGTGACTATTGGTTTACTTTGTTTCTTCCTCTGCAAATCAAGGCCATGGACCCCTGTGTATGATTGTGGGATGTGCATACTGGAGCTTTTTTTTTTTTTTTTTTAAGATTTTTTTTTATTACATATCCCCCCCTTTCTGCTTGTTCTTGCTGTGTTCATTTTTGTGTTCTTCTGCGCCTGCCCACGGCAACTTGCCTTCTCAAGGCGGTCTGCCCGCTCGAGGAGGCCCCGGGAACTGAACCCGGGGCCTCCTATGTGGTAAACCAGCACCCTACCAATTGGGCTACAGCCGGGCCCCATACTGGAGCTTTTGGCCATTATGAGTATAATGGTGGGAGTAGGGCTGGGGCGGGGTGCTGGCAGGTGCCCCACCTATGAAGAGTTCCAGCCAATCGGATTCAGTGGCCTGGACTGAGGTTTTCAAATGTTCTATATTTATTTGCTGTAGAAGACTGGAACTGTCTAGCAGGCGAGGTATTATCTTCCTCTTGCTGACTTTAGGGCCTCCCCATTTTGCTAAATAGGAAAGAGACCTTTTAGGAGTTGTGTAGTGATGTATACATGACCAGTGATTTCCTCTATAATTCAGCAAAGATACTGAAGGAGAGTAGGATCTCTTAAGAATCTGCTTTTTGGAGATTGGGTAGGGAAAGTCATTCACACCTGTACTTCCTTTAAAGGGTTGTTATCACTTTACCTTCTGAGGCATGCATGAGTCACCTTCCAGTGTGGTACCACCCCTTCTCATTAGGATACACAGAGCTATAGTTACTGTTCCCAACAGATGTTGAGCCAGCTGTACCTGTTATTACAGAAGTGAAGTCTGACAGCTGTTACCTAACCTCTTTGATATCCCTTATTCTACTTACTTCAGCCTTTTTAGATTTTTGAAGCCTTATTAGATATGAACAATTTTTGCTCAGAGGGAACGGGCTGCTTCTTCCTGGTGATTGACAAGATACTGGTCAGCAGACATTGATTAGCAGTATGCTATGATTCTCGTTTTCCCCTAATGAATATTGTGTTAACAGACTAACAGCTTAGTGCTACAGAAAAGTCATTGAGTGTCATAGGGAGATGGATTTCCTTTCTTTTTTAGCATTGATATGCTTATACTTATTATTTTAGAGGTTGGGTTCTTTTAACACATTGATCATTAAAGTTTCCAAAGCTTTAGGGAATGGCTGTAGGCCAAGCACATTTACATAGTCCTGGGGACCTTTGTAGCAGCCATATTTGGAGTTTAGCTTGAGCTTCTCTTTGCTCTTTTGCTTCATGTGACATTTCATGAGAAAGAAATAATTTCTCTTTAACCAGCAAGGATTTATTGAGTACCTATCTACCTAGGTCTTTTTATGTATTGCCTTGAAAATTCTAAAATTTCCTCTAGTTTGGTTGTGACTTTAGACATGTTATAAAATAATACAGTTTGGATTTGGATAATTAATGTTCACGAAGGTGGGCATATACACCAGCTATTTTATCTTGACAGTTTTCCTTGTGCTGACAGGAAACATGTTCGTTTGAAACCTTTAGGTTCTTTGGTATTTATGGCATAATCTGACCATGGCCAGATGACAAAGGTTGTTTATTGAAATGTAGAGTGTTGGAAGAAAATCGTTTTTGGAGAAAGCCAGGAGCAGTGTGGCTGAAGAAACCGGGTAGTTGTGAGAGGGGGGCTGATTTAAAGAAGGGCCTTTTAATTGACTAGTGGAAGGAAGGAAAGGGAAGTATCAGAGGAGTTAATTGAATTATGAACAGCATAGAGAAAAAAGGGTGGAGCACTAATCCCTCCTCTAAGATTGCTTAATGATTACTTGAGTTTTGTGAATTGATTCCGGTTATACAAAGACAGAAATGATATTGATTTATCTTGTGAAATCTCATACATGCTATTTAAAGAAGGAAGGAAAGAAAATTCTTTATACAAGTTTATTAATGGTGAGGTGACATTCTTTAAGCCATTTCATCTATGGTGGCCACTGGGGAATTTGAGCCATTTAAGACTTTTTGCCTAAAAATAATTTAACAATGCAGTATCTTTCTGGTTGACTATAATTGCTAGATGTTTGATAGTCATGAAATTTAGTGTTCTTGCCGTTGAATTGATTTTTAATGTTTATCTGCAAAACCTCAAATGTGTGTCCAAAGCCTTGAATGCTTTCCCAGAGTTATTCATTGTACAGTCCCTAGATAGGAAATATCAGTTTAACAGGCTAGCAAAATGGTATTTAATGGTGGCTGACAGGATAGTGTTTAAGGACAATATGTATTGGATACTTACATTTTTCTATTATCTGACTCTTGGCACAGATCGTTGAATTTAAGTTGTACTGAGATTGCAGGAGATCTGGCTGCCTTAATAACCCAGACTATGCAGCATGTTTATTTAGTCCCAGTACCTTCCTGTGCCTTTCGGCTTTCTAAGCATGTTCAGAAGATGATAAAACAATTTTGATTTCTACCTTTACATCTGCTTGCATTAGAAAGAGGTCTAAAAAATGAGAGGGACATTTTCAGGACACTTAAGGCTGAAGCCTGGGGCAGACCAGTTTTTTGGTGATTTGTTGACATCAGTTTTTTGTTGTTTTTCTTCTGTGATGTTTGTCCTTTCTGATTATACTTCAAGACTCAGGGTTTTACCACCTTTCAACTTAAAGTCTGGGGCTAAATTTGGTAAATCTAGAGCTCTGTAAAGTTAGTCTGTTTCATACCCATATCATTTTCTCTTCAATTTCATTTTAAATAGATCACTGTGTATTTTAGGCATATGCAATGTCTTAATAGCTTCTTGGATAAAATACATTGTTCAGTTAGACTAGTAAATGAAATCGCCTGGGTTACTGAGCATGACTCACTTAAAATCTCATTGGAACACTTTCTTTGTCCACCCTTGGTTAACAATATAATCTGCTGGTTTGTGGTACTTGAACTTTGCACAAGAGTTATGGAAATCAGGATTTGGGGTAACATCCCCCTCCTCAAGACAAAATATGGGGATGGGTTTCCTTTCTACTTTTCCTTTGATCTGTTCGTGGTTGTCCTTTGGCCCTGTGCTGTATGTTTCTTAACTACATGCTTTTTTTTCCTAAGAAAAAAGTTAAACTACAAGGAATTTTAGAATGATTAAATAGATATCATATCATATACATAATCTATATGGGTTGTTTGAATAAGAAGTTCCTTTTTGATAGGTCCAAATTTGCATATTTGCTTAGAGTTTCCCCACCGTCTCTTAGTGAGAAAGCCTCTGGTGTATACCTTAAGCTTCCTATCATTGTCATGTACCTCTCTGCTCCTTGGAACACTTTCTACTTACTCTACTGGCCCCCTACCACACACAACTCTTAGGTTATGACCTTGGGCTACTGGAGTGGAGAGGGATATTAGCTGTAATAATAGAACACAATATAAAGCTGCTCAAGAAATGGGATGAAAAAGGAGCCAATTCCTCATTGTTTTTTTTTTTTTTTTTCAAAGCTCTTGAACACGTTCGCTCTACTGGCACTAAATTAAATAATGATAATCTGTTGAGTTTACAAAGACACATTTTAAAGGCATGGGAGATACAAAGGGAAAAAGTATAGCTCCTCATTATAATGTTGTTGGAATGCTGCAAATAAAATTGACTGTTGGTAGATCAATTTATGTTTTAGATGCACTGGGAAAATAACTGCGTAAAAGAAACTATTTTTTAAAGTTCCAATGTAGAAAGAAGAATCTTCTCAAAACACAAATAATCACTGTAATATTTTTTTATTCAGTTGGGTTTTTCTTCTGGCAGTAAGTTTTAAACAGCACCACTTGCGTTCAGTTTGAATTGATCGATGTAATGGGCAGCTGAATAAATGTTTGCTTATCTCTATAAGAAGAAAATAGAACACAGTGTTGTAATTTACCAACTATGAACACATTGCCGTTTGGGGGGCTAGTTCTATGTTCTTAGAAAATGATCCGAGGCAAAAACTTTGTTGATAAAGCCTGTAAATTAGATATATTTCCTGTGGATTCAGGTAGATTTAGTAGTTGCTATCTATTCCATCTGTTCAAAATCCATTTGGAGGGGTCCAGTTATTTCATATTTAAATTCTATTTTTACAGGTGAATAGAAGTTCTAGAAAAGGCTGAAAAGATTTGAGGGGCCAGGGGGAGGTAATAGGAGTGGGGGGCTGGTGGTGGGGATGAGTCAACAGCTTTGTCTGAAAAGAACTACAGCCATTTCCGGCTACTGTTTTTTTCCCCCTAAAGTAGTTAATTTTAGTGGTGGTGGTAGTGGGAGGTGCATAGGTTCACTTCACTGCCTCATCAGAGTCTGGTTCTATCTGGCATTTCTAGTTTTTCACAGTACTATTGGATACAGTTACCTTCTAATTTTAAGGCTGTTTAACTTTTTTGATGATAAGAATGGGAAATTGATTACTTATTTGATTGCTTTGTGATCCGAGTGCGGATGTCTAAATGTCTCCCAAGTACCTCCTTTCTGTAAGCTCCCTGCAGATATAGGAGGAATCTCTGATTTTGAAATTTAGCTTTCCTTTCTTTCCCTGTTCTTTTTGTTCTTCCCTTCCTGCTTCCCTAGCTCCCAGGGAATAAATAGCTTAAGCCTACAAGACATAAGACAATTGCGGGTTTATTACCTTTGAAGTTTTAAAAGTGAACTTTTAAAGGTTTCTTTTACATTTTTTAAGATTTCCAAGTATTGCCATACTGACAATTATGTTGGGGAAGGGAAGGGAAGGGCAAAAGAGTTAAATCTCTTCAGAAAATATTTTAAAGAGATCTATCTTCTGTTTCCTTTCTGTGGCCTGATTCAATCACCGTATTTCTACCTTAAAGGAGGATCTCAAGAATACCACATATTCTCACTGTTAGACTAAGGGATGCAGCTTTGATGTGCTCGTGTCCTTGGTTGAATGTGAATGTTAAAACATAGCACAATTTCAAGGAATAATAGGAAATTGACCCATTTACAGACTTTTGGGCATTTCAACCTAGAAGATACATGATTAGATCTAGCCTTTTTTTTTTTTTTAAAAAAAAAAGGAGGAAATTGAAGCCCAGAGAGATTAGGTAATTTTATTCAACAAACATTAATTGAGTGTGTACCATATGTCAGACCCAGAACTAGGTGCTGGGGGCTACAGAGATGAATAAGTTGAGGTCCCTGTTGTAGACAAATGCATAGTTCTCAGATCATACATTTTATGATTAACAGGACAGGGAGCAGAGTATTTATGAATTATTAATGATCAAATCTTTATGTTGATATGACAAAAATTATCTCAACCTTCTATCGCCTACCTTTTAATTTATTCATTCATTCAATAAAGATGTTTTTCTTATTTTTAAAACAAAATCCACAGTTTTCCCTTGGTCTCATACCCCTTTTGGCTACCTAGCTTAGTGTCCCCTAGCCACCTGCATTTTAACAGGCACTGCACCCACTAATATCTGTTGAAACTGCTCTTGCTAAAGTTCTTGCCACCTCTGCTGGGCACATTGCAGTACTTACTGTGCCCTCTTTGAGTGTTTTTGACTCTGTTGTCACATCTTCCTTCCTAAAACTCTCTTCTCCTTTGAATCACGTGTGTCCTGGTTCTCCTACCTCTCCTTCTTTTTAGTTCCCTTACTGCTTCAGCTGCCCAAATCTTATTCCCCAAATAGGCCATGCTTCTGCACATCTCTGTAGCAGCTGGTTATCCTTCAAGACTTAGCTCAGATATCTTCTCTTCATGAAGCTTATATGACCTTTTCAAGAATTTGGGCACTTCCTTCTCTGCTCTTATAGCACCTTGTATGTGTTTCCCAATTCTGTGATTTTTTTGTTCTACATATCAAGCCTCTCCTTTGCACTTTTTCTCCCTTGACAACAGGGACATTTTTTTCCAGCGATTGTCATTTAATAATGTTTTTTAAAAATGTAGTTTTACCCAGAATGAC
>PVKH010016021.1:5000-15896 GCA_004027955.1 Chaetophractus vellerosus
GGAACAAAGCAAGGCTGTCAATTACAGGAAGCACTGGAGAAAATGGACGTGTTATGACTCCAGAATTTCCAAAAGCAGTGCATGCTGTCCCTTACGTGAGTCCTGGCATGAGAATGAATGTCAGTGTGACTGATCTCTCGTGATTGATAAGAACCTTTTGAGTGCCTTACACAATGGTTTTCTTGTGTGTTTATTGTCAAAATGGTGAGAGGCATCCAGTATCTTGAAGACTTTTCTTTCAGCCAAGAATTCTTAAATATGTGGAGTTCATCTTGAATTGTAAGGAATGATTAATTAAAACACAACATCGTTTTCTACTTGAGTTCCAGACGAAGCTTGGTGGACATGCACAGCTAACATGGAAGTACTATACTTTAACTCAAGTCTTTGTACAGACAACCAACCCGTTTCTGCAGCCACTATTGTTAGTCTCTTGATTCATAATGACTTAAGCACACTTGACATCAACTGCATCAAGATGTGACATGTTTTATAAGAAAAAGGGAAAAAAAAACATTTAAACTTAAAAAAATATTTTTAGGTATTTTCACAAACTGGCTTTTAAATAAATTTGCTTCCATATTGGTTGGATAAGAGAAAAATAAACTGAGTGGGAAGTGATTTAAAAAGGCTTTAGGTATCAGTTCCATATTTTTCAAAGCCAAATATGTAAATGCTAAGGAAAGAAAACAAAGAAACGATTCGAATCTTGTAATTTAATATTGTTATTAAAACTTTAATGTATCCTATTCTTTAACATTTGGTGTTAATATAAAAATACTTGGCAATGCTTGACATTTGAAATAAACATTTTTCTATTGTTTTATTTGCAAGTGGTCCAATTAATTTTGCTTAGCTACAGTTTGGTCATAAATCAAATGAGTTTAAAGACACAATCAAGTTGTTAGGTCTCCAGAGAAAATTTCCCCATTAAGAAGGCTAGGTGATTTTTTTCAAGTAAAAACCTGCCCCCAAATAATACCTGAATCTGTTTTCAATATGTCCTACCAGATATAAAGAACTATTTATTAACACAAAAGCATTTTATCTAGGTAGATAAATGCTAATAGATTTTAAAAAGCTAATATTAAAAACATCAAAATATGAGGTTCTATATTAAAGTATTTGAGCTTGCAGAAGAGAATTAATTGTAAATGAAGTCAGAAATCCTATGAAAGTAGCTTTTTAGATTGTTGCCCCATTGATCAAATTCCATAAATTAAATCTGTTCTTATTTTTAAAATTATAAAATCCTTTCATAAACCTTATGCATTATGAGTATTTTAAGTACTTTCGAGTCATCTATAATATAGTTTCTTCCCATTGCCACCATCAATAAAACAACCCTAACGTATTATATTTATACTTATATCTCAGGTGGAACAACTATTTAATAAGCCCAGTGTGGATAAAATGTCACATTTCCATAACTTTTGACTAAAGAACTTACCTTTCTCTAGTTAAAAATTTTAAAGGAGCTATCTTTCTCTTCATAAATGACCTATTTCCATTAAAGCCCCTAAAATAGAATTAATTTTAGATTTTAAAACAATTATCAGCATCCAACACTTATTTTCAGCATTTTTGTGGTAAGTGTTTGTATAGCACTTGGTATTTTACAAAGTGCTTTTTAAAGCATTCTTATTTATTATATGTCACAGAAGGGAGGGGGAAATGTAGGGTTTAACAGCAACCACTCATATTGAACATGGTGGCATTTGGGATCATGGTGTTCCTCACTAAATTTAGCCGCCTCTAACCAAAAATTCCAACATAAAGCAATATGATTTTATTGCATTTCTCCTTATCAGGAATTTTGGAGGTGCATTTTACGTTTTAATAATTAATGCTAGAATGACCAAATTGCAGACTAATTGTTTCCATATTGTACTTAAAATGAGTTTTTAAAAACAAAAGAGAGATGACTATATACAATCAAAGCTATTTATTGTACCTCTGGGCCTATTCTTCTGAAAATTATAGCTTATAAATTTTTCTCTGTCAAGCTTGAACTAATGTAAATAATTGAAATAATGTAAAGTTATATTTTCATGTTTTTATAGATACAACATGACAAGAACACATAATGTAAGAGTATTTCAGCCGTGGATAATGTTGATTGGATAATGCACATTTCAGTTACAAGCAGTAATCATAGTTTAATATCCATGTAACGGTGCATCAATATATTGCTGTATAAATATGTTTGTGTGCATATAAGTGAAAAGTGGTCAAACGAGTGATGACAGCTGTCTTACAGGTTTTTTTAAATTCATTTTATATAAAAACTGTTATGGAAAGACCAAAATGTTTATGAACTATTCTTATGTAAATTTACAACTGTCCTTTAATGTACTTTTTTGTTTACAGTATAATACCTTATTTTCTGCTGTGTTAAGTGGGTGTCAAATTCCAACAAGACATACACTTTCTACAACTTCTATTGAAGATATTGGAATTTCCAATTTTTCATGTATACTATGTCAAAAAATGCTTTTGATTTTATTTTTAAATCTAACATCGGATGGCTTTTTCGGAGTGTTGTAAAATTTCAATCATACATAAAACATGTTCTTACAAAAGGCAAAGATCTTTATTATTTATTTTTACTTAATAGTACTTCAAACTAATCATAACAAGGAACCCCACAGTGACTTTAATGTTATGCCCAAACAAACCCAACTGTTTCTACTGAAAGAGGATTCCTTGCTCAGTTTATATATCAGCTACATACTAATGTGTTAGGATAAAACAAATTTTTTTTTTAGTTAAAACAATTACTAATTATGGTATTTCAAACCTACAGTCATTAAGTGTAAGCAGAAATTGACTATGAATTTTATTACTCATTTTATGATAGCTACAGTCTACTGCTAAATACCATGTGCTACTATCATCAAGCATCACACTGTCTATTGTCAGTTCAGCTACAGTTAGAGTCATACTGAAGGACATGAAGGTGTCATGCTTTAAGAATTCCATAAGGTAATGCAGTTCCAGGCTTTCATGTTTCAAAAAATGTGTTCATTTATTGTTTTACTGAAAAAGTATTCTAAAAAGCTTGGCCATTTTGAGCAAGCATTTTTTTTTGTTGTTGTTGTTATATATCCCCCCCTTTCTGCTTGTTCTTGCTGTGTTCATTTTTATTTTTTGCGTTCTTCTGTGTCTGCTTGTTTCCCCCTGTTGTGGCGACCCGCCGAGTCAGCTCACTGTGTGGCGGCCTTGCCTGCCCGTGGGGGCTTGCCCTGCCCATGGCAGCTTTGCCCTGCCCATGGCGGCTTGCCTTCTCAAGGCGGTCTGCCCGCTCGAAGAGGCCCTGGGAACCGAACCTGGGGCCTCCCATGTGGTAAACTGGTGCCCTACCAACTGGGCTACAGCCGGCCCCAAGCAAGCATTTTTACAAGAGTGATCATTCAGTATTTAGGCAACCCTAATTCAGGTATATTATAAATTGTTAAGACCGTTTAGTTCTTCAAAATTGCACATTAAAATTGCTTTTTTAATTGCATATTTTAAGACATTTTATGTTTAACTGATGAGTATACCAATGCCTCTGCTTAAAAACAGTCATCTTTTCTTTCTACTCTGCATACAAACTAAATATTTTGGTGTTCATGGTAACAAATTGAGCAAATGCAGAGAAGCATTAACAATATCACAATCCCATTGGTTGATTTCAATACAACCCCTGGACGATATCACAGAACAAAGCAAAATAACAACTGGTTGATATTAATTAGAATACAGTGGTCTTATTTCTCCTCTTTCCTCCATTTCTTAACTCATATCCTAAAGGTAGCAGTCTACTTAATTTAAACAAATATCTCAGTTATTATCTCTAATTGGAAATGTATTTCAGGGTATTTAAATTTGTTTCCCACTGGATAGAATTTATTAAGTATTACTTTTTGAGGAACCGTTAGTTTGCCAGGTAAAATGAAATGTAACTCAGGCAAAAATTTCTCCAGTTTCTAATTTAAACGAAATAAGTAAGTGTTTTCATTGACTTAGTTGTGTGCCTTATCTATATTATTAATTTTCAATTATAATTTATGGATTAACAAAATATACTAGACTCTTTGGAGACTTTGTTTCACACATTTTATATGAACTCTCAACAAACTTATCAAAGATAATATTGAAATGATATAATATCCAATTAAAAGTAGAGTAAATTTTATGCAATGGGTTCTAATACTTAAAATTGATTTATTTTTAATCACCAATTTGACAGATGGGTAAGTATATAAATGACTCATGGTATTCTGAATGAGAATTTGGGTATGTTTTGATGGTTTATGAAAAGTTGTGTAAAAGTAAAAGAATTAGGTAATGTGTTTATTCTCTTAATGTGTTCTTTTAGCTAGAGTCTGGCACTGAAAATTCAAGGCCTGATTAGTAAACTACACTTTTTCTGTCTTTTCCACCTATCTTACATTTAGACTTAAAAACAAACAAACAAACAAAACAAAACAAAAAAAAAACCCACAAAAAAAACTGTTAAGTACATGAAGGTTCAAACATATTTGTGCAAGCAGAGACTAACAAAAATGCCTTAATAAGAATTTGTGTAGGTGCTTTATTTCCTATCTCTATTCATTTCCTTCTTGCTATACCATTTTATTTCTCTCTTAAGCACAATAGTCATTTTTCATGTATCATACTTCAAATGGTATATCATTTTTCAGTTTCATTCATTTTGCTTTTCATTCATTTTTCACGATATCCAATCTATTTCTGGCTTGTCTTTCATGAGGGTTTTGCTTTGAGGGCACTTGGAATGCAGTTCATTTTGGCAAAGACAAGGCTGACAGTTTCTTCTTAATAACTGTAATAAATGACTAAGAATTTCCTTAGTGAAATAAAAATTTCCTGCTAGGCTCTATTTCAGCATCACTCAAAATTCCTGACCCAATAATTGCAAATTTGACAAGTTCCTCCATGTACTTAAAAAAACCCTACAATTTAAGAGTTTCTGTAGGAAACAGAAGCTCTTCCATGAAGCAGGGGCAGTGAGAACTCTATTTTCAATATGTTTGCTCATCGGAATTACTATTTAAAGCCGCTTTTACGATTTAAAGCCGCTTTACAATTGGTAAAAGTTAATTCTGTACTTTAATTCCACTTTCAGCACTTCAGATTCTTCTTTAATTGCTCTTTTTCCCTACTAAGGATGAGTCTATTGTACATATTTCAGAACCAAATTCCTTTTGGATTATGCTTAAACTCATTATGACATTATTGGATATATCTGAATTTTCTGGATGAATTTGTTTATTTTTCTCTTTTTTTCTTTCCTTTCAGGTTAATGTGCCAATTTCATTTTACTGTAAACTGGAATGTGGGGTTGTGGATTAAGCACATGGGAGGGAATCAAATCCAGGATTCTAGTTTTATCTCCTTTGAGTCCTTTCTCATGCCTCCTTTTTTCCTTTGTCTCCTCCTCAACTGGGGTGTGTGGATCCTAGGACTTGCCTCACAGAAATGACAAAAGGAAATTTCATATGATTAATTAAAACATAATATTTCATTGTCTCTTTTTAAAATAATAGTTTGAAGAAATGAGTTCAAGCATTGGAGTGCAAATTGGGGTAGAAAAAATTTTTGGTATTCAGTTCCAAATGTGTTTCTTCATTGCAAAGCATTAGGAAATCAGTTCTATCCTATAACTTTCATTCATTAATTCATCATTTATTCATTGCATCTAGCAAATATTTATTGAATGTGGCTTTAAATAAATAAAAACCTAAGGTAAGGGCTAAATTTGAAATCTTTATTCTAAGGATTAGTTATTACATTTTCTTTAATTGTGTAATTCTTTGATCCCATTCACTTAGACACAATATTATGAGTTTGTGGATTACTTTGTGATAAGAGCTATGCTTCCACCCAATAATTTTTAACTCAAGACATTTAGAACAGATATCTGATAACATTCATCAGCAGTCTCCTTAAATATGTATTCATTTTTCCTCTCTCAACGCACTCTTAGATTGTGTAAAATGTGCTTGCCCATAAATTTATTGGCCATCCAATAAAAATTTCTATCTCTATTTCAAAGTCAAATTAAATTCATTAATAAGTACTAGTGTCGTAATTCAAGATGGCTGCCATCTTGTAGTTTATATGCCATTTACATATATCTAGAGCCCTTCTCTTTGAATAAGGGTTAATTTAAATTGCATTTAACATATTTTTGGTTAAAAGTTAAACAGCATCTTACATTTTAACTGTGACAATAATTAAATAAAATCTATATATATTTAAAAATTAAGATAGCAATTTCTTAACTTTAAACCTATGAATGGAAATTTTATCCATAAAAATGCTTAAAATTAAGGTATTAATGTCAGTATTTATCACTGTTTGGCAGAGTCAAACATTAACATTAAATCACACCTAACTCAGTGAAAATATTTTTATTTCAGACAGAAAGGTTTTTTGGGGAAGTTGCACATTTATTGGATTTTTCCAAACAAAAGAAAAATACATTTTACATTTAGGAACTCAGATGTTATAACCATGGTATTTTAATTATCATCACCCATTATATTGCCAGTTTTAATAGGTAAAGAGTCTATTTGGTAAGAGCCAAATCAAAACCAAAGTCAATTATAAATTAATTGATGCATATTTTCCATTTATTTCTTTTTCTATTTGACCTTTATAATTCAATCTAGAGTTTTTCATGTTAAAATCACTCCCCCCCCCAGCATCTTTTTATGGTCCAGAATTCTGTGTTACTAAAAGTCTTGTGCTTATTGAAATTTTATGATTTAACCTATTGTGTATATTCTACTCATATCTAGAAATATTTTGTACAACTATTTACAGATTTCAAAGGAAAAAACCTCATGAAAATGATTTGCAAGGTTCCCTAAATAATTATGTAGAAAATGTAAATCTGTAGAATCTGTAGCATTATAAACTATATTCTCTTGCTTTGTCTATGCTGCTTTCTTCACCCTGAAATTAGATTAGGCGGTCTAACTCAACTGTTTAGAGAAGTTGTACTGAGCTCCAAGTCATGGATTGTAATCGCACATAACAGTTAATTTTATACCTCTCTGGGATCATAAACAACATATTGATCTTGTATAAGATGCCGTAGTTCTCAGTGAGGGTAAATGTGGATGATCAGTGTGAAGCTGTCGTCTTTACTTGGCATTCCTTCTAAATTAAAATGCATTCTCAGATTCATAGCTACATTTAGTCTGTATCTTAAAAGCTGTTCAAGTTAGCTGTATGTGCATTACCTTGTCAGCTACTTGTGTTAAAGAGATAAATATGTCTTTGTTCATTTTTATTTAATGTTGTTTTTGTTTCTGTGTGTATATGTTCATGTGTGTATTAAAAAATTCCACATCCTCTGTAGCATTTATTCTGAAAATTATTTATAACATTGTTAATATACTATAAAAACCAATATTTCTGATTTCTTGATCTAAAAATAAAATTGAATCAATCTGAATAAATTCCTCTGGAGACATAAAGGGGACTCTTCTAAAAAAAACTAAGCAACTAAGACCTATTAGTCAAAGTAAGTAAAATCTAGGCCAAATTTTACTTTGCTGCTTTTATTTGAAATGTATTTTAAAGTATTTGTTTCTTCGAAAATGAATTTCCAAGATTTGAGCTTCCTAATTACTTGTCACAGAATCTCCACACAGGAAAGCCTTTGGAGTCATGTTTGCAGGCATATCATCTCCTGCCTTTTCATCATCAGACAAACAGTAACATATGGGGAATAGAATTGTGCTTAAATATTTGGAAATGGCTTTCTGGAGATCAGCAAAAACGATATACCCTATGTATCTCAATAGCAGTTTCCAATATCAAAGGATAATTAGGTACAAATATCATTTTCTAAGTGTCATATGGACACCATTTCCATGATGATATGGTTATGGAGGAACAGATGGGCTAAATCATCAGCCAACTGTATATAGTTAGTAAAGACCAACTCAGGATCATAACTCAGCACTGATTCCTTATTCCAATACTTAATCTCTTCAGTACTCAATATCAGCTATACATTAGCATAGTAGGAATGCTCTCTCCAAGGGACCGAAGGGACACATTTTAATATTATTATCAATTCATGAATTAACTTTTGGGCTAAGGTTCTCCCTTGCGATTGAATTTCAATCCAGAAAGTTTTCTTACTCTGGGAGGGATAACTTGCACAACAATGACCAGAGAAAGACAATTTTACATGTAATTAATTGTCAGATATTTCACTTTTAAAGTAAGGTCTTACATTTATTTCTTTGATGTTTATTTCTTAAATTGCAGTGAATAACATTCACTGTAATTTAAGAAAGATACTTGCCTCTCTCTGTTTTATGGCTGTCCTAAAACCTTTTTTGAAAAAGGTGGCATTTTAAATACAAACAAAAATTCTCCTCATTAAATATCGATCTGCTCCTAGAAAATGTGAAAACTTTTGAAAATAATAATTTGACAAACCAAATATACTGGTTAAAATCATAGATTGAGTATGTGATGCAGAATATGCATTTTAACATTTATAAAGAGTGACTTTTAGATAATGAACTCGTAAATGCTAATATCTGGCTTTGTAGTGTATATAAAACTTCTGTACATAAAAATTTAATATTATTGTAGACTAATATATAAATTTTAAGACAAAAATTTCATTTATGTCCTCAGGTTTGTATTCATTATTCACACATTTTAAGCCCTATTGTCATACTGTCTTTCCCAACACAAGGCAAAATAAGAAAACATTTTCACAATCACAAAATGTATCATTTTATGACTGAAAAACATGTATGCTTTTACTATTTTTACTTTCTCTGATTCATCCTTCCTTCTTTCCATAATGTGCCTTATCCATCTTGTCAGCTTTCATTCACAGGCTTCCACAGGGTGATGATTCTTTGTTCTTCTTATTTCCCCTTCCTTATTAATAAGACCCTAAAAAAATCTTTCCCACATATAACCTAACAAAATTCTAGTCTTCTCTTAGGTAGCATGTGAAAGTTTTGCTTCTTTGTGAAGTCTAGCTTGGATATCCCACACCACCCCTCATCAAGCAAAGCTGACTAAATCCTTGCTTTGCTGTTGTTCACATATTGTACCTGCAGAACGTTCTCTAACAGATCGCTAATGCTGTATTTATAGTGACTCGCTTAAACATATCTATTACCTTTATTATAATGTGAGCTCCTTGAGGGCAGGGGATAAATAGGTACTATTCATCTTTGAATACTTAACACTTCTTCAAATTAATGACAATAATTGTGTACATTCACAAAGCACATACATGTGCAAGGCATCGCATTATAAAGTACATAATGTTGTTACCATCCTCATTTTACAACGATGGAATCTGAGACACAAAAGCACAGAGAGGTTAACAAATTTCCTCAAAGCCACACAGTTAATAAGAGGTAGAAACAGGTTTTGGGCATAAGCATATTGGTTTCAGATTAGGCTCCTGTAACTCTCTGCATGGAAGGAGAGAGATCACAATATAGTGCTATATGACAACAGTGTGTTCTAAAAACCTGAATCATGGATTGGGCCCATCAAGTAACCAGATAGGAGTCCAGGGTATAGCTCTAAAATGAGCACTCAAACATCATTTAAACCATCACTGGCTATACAATGAAATGGGAAAAAAGGGTATTTAGTGAAATTCCCATGGGACAATAGTATGTGTGGCTGGATAGACTGCTCTGTCGCTTAGGCTAGAGTGAGATTCCTGACAGATATGCTCCAGGAGAGGATGTGTCACATTCACTACGTGGCTTTGGTTTTGCTGAGTTTGTAACTAGAGCAGAACCAAGAAAATGGAGGCAAAGGTCACCATATAAAGTCACCTCGACAGAAACTTTTTTTATAGCACATTATTATTTTTACATAGTGGCGTTTTGTTTGTTTTTTTGTTTTAAAATCCTGTTTTAAAGTCAGATACCTGCAAATAACTTGCAACCCAATGGAAATATATTTTATTTAGCAATCTTTCTAATGATTTCTTTACAAATAGATCTGTATTGTTTGAATTTCTTCATAGTCTCCTAAGTTCAATAAGCCCTCACTATGCATACAAAATGAATACAGATATTCCTGGGAGGTTTTTTCCTTCTGTCTCAACTCTTCTTAAATCATACTGTCTGAGGGAAATGAAGAGTTTTCTATGGATTTAATTATCATTTCTATGCCTAGCTTTCCCTTGTGTGTGTGTGGATAGCTATGATCTCTTTCCTCCATCCCAGACCTTTATCTTCAACTGTCTTGTGGATTTGTCTTGTGTTTATTGTTGCTACTACTACTAATGGCTAATATCCATTGAACACCTTTTAGATACCAGTCACTATTTTAAACATTTTACATAAATTAATACTTTTAATACAAGAATAATAAGAAATAGATGCTATTATCTCAATTATACCTTAATGAAAGAGAGGGAAAAAAGGATTATATAATTTTCCCTAGGTCTCAACTGCAGCTAGAAATTTCCAGAGACACTTCGATCTGAACAGACTCAAAACTGAAATCATTATCTTTCCAGCAAAAGTTTTCCTTCCTCTAGTAAGTAATTTTGGGTTATAGTTGGTCTTTCAGCTACCATGGTAAATATGAACCTTTTTTCACGTAGAAAAAAATGTAACATTTTCCTGATTTTTACAAATGCAGGAAAAACCCTTTTGCAACTGAACTTTCCCCCTTGAGAATACATATTTATGAATATGTGCAGAGATTAATTAAGGAATTTTGAACATTCATAAGCCCACCTTATCCATGTAGCACTAACATTACTAACCAATAGGAAAAATCCATTAAAAAAACCCTTAATGTTTTTGTTCTTTAAATTGCATTTCAATTTAGTTTAACAGTTCATCCCTGTTCCTTATGTTAAAAATCACA
>PVKH010016022.1:0-15875 GCA_004027955.1 Chaetophractus vellerosus
CATGTTTGGTCATCATAACTGGGAGGGGGGCTGCTATGGCATCTGGTGGGTAGAGGCCAGGGATGCTGCGAAACTTCCTACAATGCACAGGACAGCCGCCCACCACAAAGAATGATCTGGCTCAAAATGTCAGTAGTGCCAAGGTTGCTAAGCCCTGCATTGGAATAAGCACTCTCTCTTCTCTGGCACCCATTAAAGCTTCATGAAGAGAAACACATAAGTCCCTCATGCTTCATAATGTATGATCTTACCAAATGGTGAGATGAAATGAGAGATAATGGGGGCTGCCAAGGTCAAAGTACTACCAAATTTAGAATTCTGCCTAAGCTGACTCTACCGTTATGGACTGGGAGGTAGTAGTAGGTGTAGTATGGACTGTAGTCAGGAGGTGACTGCAACTCCCTGATGCTTTTTTTTTTTTTTTTTGAGGTACCAGGGCCAGGAATTGAATATGGGACCTCATATGTGGGACCTCATATGTGGGAAGCAGGTGCTCAACCATTTGTACAACATCCGCTTCCCCATAATGCTTTGAGAAAAGTTAGAAAATTCATTCGCTCATCTATTCAATCATTCCATCAACCCAATCGTATTAAGTACTTGCTGTTGGCCAAGCCTTAGGGATTTCCCCCCCTTCTCTCCCCCTTTATAGGGATGTAGCGGAAGACGAGCTAGAGCCCGAACCATTTAAGCCCACTTTCTGGCCATTTCCCTGCCTCCAGAGGCCACCATTTAGCATGCAGATGCTAAACCTGTCATTAAAACTTTGAGCATGAATCTCAAACTCAGGCTGCAGCTTCCTTACATATGACTCAATGATTATACACTCCACTCTTCTATCTTGTGGATAAATCCAAAATTGTAGCAGTGCCCTGAGTTTCTGAGAATGTATAGAATGGGCTAAGTCAGCTGCCCTGTATCCTAGATCTTGACATGAGTGGGACTGGAGGGAGGCATTTGTCTGGAGAAATATTTCCCTTAGTGTCCCATGCATGCTAGTTGGAGACTCCTGTACTCTTCTACTGTCCCAACCTAAGATACATATCTTGCCAATTCTCTTCCAGAGTTTGTCTAGTCCATTGACTTCAGACCTCAGAAATGTACAGGGTGTATCCAAGCAACATCCAGTAATACCAACCGCATTTATACTGCTGACAACAGGTCCCCGTGCAGATGCCTCATGGTGGATGTTGTAACAGAGAGAGAGACAATAACTAAAAGGATGGTGGGACTAACGTGCTGAGCCTGGAGAAAGCCGTTTTAAATTTTTTGACAAACTACCAGTTTGTCTCATTCCAAGCAGCTGTGATGAGTTTTTCACCCACCCTACCCCCAAATCAGAGAATCCTTGGTTTTCCCCAAAGTAGCATTATTTTCCTAATGTAAACAGCAGGCACCACTGCAATCTCTTCTCAAGACTGGTTCAGAGGAATAATTTTTCTGTGGAATTTCAATTAAGGAGAGGAGCAGTTTACTTAGTATCCAGACATTTAGGGGTTATAAGTCTCTGAAACTTCTTTGCAATTACTATTCCATGTAAAATGTTATTTTTTTTTCTCTAATGTTATTTGAGGGGTGGACCGGATTAAAGATTATTATAGCATCAGCAAGCATCCTTTCCTCCCTCCCTCTTTAAATTTCTTCAAGTTATCCTCTCATCTTCTAAGTCCCTATATTTTGAGGTTTTAGATTCTCTTTTTATTTCTGACTTCAGCTTCTGTCCTCTCACAGTTCCCCTTTCACTGCCTTTCTTTGAGTTCAATCGGATGTCTTTGGTACTTCATTCTACAGCATTTTCTATATGCACTTTTGTATTTCTTTTCAGTGTTTTTTTTTTTCTCCCACTTTTAGTGCCTACTCTCTTTTATTCAAGCCTGCATCTTCTTTTGCCACCAATGATCATTCTTACCTCTAAGGATTGTTTCTATCTAGAAAAGAGTGTTGAGTTCTCCTGTATGGAGCTGCGTATGCTCTCTCCTTACCGTAAACCCTCTTCTGGGACTCTTACAGTCTGCCATGTTGTTGAGGCCCAATCTAATTAAGAGGATAGGAAAAACGAAAACAGATGACTAGCTGGGCTAAGGTTATCCACCGCCATTATTTGGATTTGTTGGAGGACTTGTTCTCTCCTTTTGTTCTGGGACTGGGGGTAGGGAGGGTTGGCTACATAGCTCCTCTTCCTGGTTCTCCCTGCCTTGATGGTGTGCGCATTGGAGGAGTTTCTGGAATTGACATTTAACAGCCTCTAATAGTCTCTGAAGGACATTAGTCAGTGTTGCCAAAAATTTCAGAGAACTAATAGCACAGAGATCTGGGCAGAGGGGTAGGAATACCACGGAGAGGGGAATGAGGGATTGAGGAACAAAGAAGGAGCTGGAAGGACACAATATGTGAAGAAAACTAAGGACGGGTAACAAACATAGGCGCCTGCCTGGTTGCTGTGACACTATTTCATGGATCACTTTGATGAATTGCTTATCTACTGTAAAGAAGCCACTTCATACTGTCCACATCTGTCGAGCCTCCTTTCCAAAAAATCTGGCCCCCGGTTCCCGACACCTAGTGTCCAAACAAAGAACAGCAGGCGGTTTAATTTGTACGCAGAGATGAGCAAGGCTGCAGATGGGCCAATCCTTTTATCACCCTGAAATTCGGCACTTCCGAATATTGCCTGAAATAGGTAGGCCGCTGTCTTGGGACGGAATTGTTCCTTTTTGTATTATTTGAAAAAGAATTTACCTCTGCTAACTAGATGGCAAGCTGGCAAGTTATGTAAATTTGAGAGCTTTAGAGGTGTTTTCTACAACCGTATATCCACACAAAGCTCTGTACATTATCTGCACTTGACAAATATTTGTTGAATTAATACACAAAGGAATAAATACCAAATTTCAGTGAAGTTGGAAGGAACCCTGAGTGATCAGTGTATGTTTCTACATCTAGAATGGGGTAAATAGACATGCAAGTGAAGGGTTCTTTCTTTCTGGATTTGTGTTTAATGTTGGAACAAGGGCCAGCCCATCGTTCTTGAAGATCCATGGGAACTGACACCTACAAACCAAGTTCCCAGTTTACAGAATGACTGGGAAAAGTTTGACATGCACAAACTCTGTAAGGACAAAAGTGTATCAAAGGCCTTCAACGATCAAACGAACCCTTCAAACAACCCTTGTTAAGTAACCATATGTGCAAGGCAGCTCAGGAGATTGAGGCAAATTCAAATACGAAGAGATTGAAATCAGGCTTTTCAAGAAAATATAATCTGAAGTTGGCACACACAACTCGTTAGACGCTACCTTTCCCATAAAGTCAGAGAATATAAGGCTAAATCAAAAGGATTTCTCATTTTAGTGAGCTGACAAAATAGAGGTTTCTGAAAGTCGAAAGGGGCCAAAATGAAAATAGTTGACAAGACAAATATTGTTAGAGAATTTACAGCATAAGCCAGATGTACATTTTTACTTCTGACTTGTATAGCTTGTGACTGGTGACTAGCCAGTGACTAAGCAAGCACAGAACAAGTGTAAGGAAATGATGAATGTTTCTTATCAAATACAGCGATAATCATATCAGTTTAATAGGAATTAAGAGTGCCATGTGTTGGCACAACTCTAATTTAAAGTAGTATTTCTACAGACTGGACCTTGGGATTGCTTCTAGCTAGTTCACTACCTGGAAGCAAGACTTTGGCCCTCTTCATCACACAAATATTTACTGGGCAGTACTATGCACCATGCACTAGCTACTGGAGATAAAGAAATCAAGGACATAGTGACTGCCTTGCCATTGGAGAATTTCACGATGCTAACACAACCTAAGAGAAGCTTAGGAGAAACTGAATCCTACAACGGCTCTTTTTTTTTCTGTGAAAAGATAACACATATATTGGTTGGTTTAATTGATTTCCCACCCCTGCCCCCTGCCCCGCCCTACCATATTTGCTTTGAGTAGACCATTCAGACATGATCATCTCATGGTCTGGACACGATGGTATTTATTATGATAACGATGATGATGATGATTTACAGACCAGGACGTAAGCCCCGGGCTCAAGTGTTTGCTCTAAGTCTGTATATTGGGAGCTACAATTTCATATGCATTTTTCTTCATAAATTTTGATTAGATGATTAAGTATAGCTTTACTTAATAGCTGCACGGTATTTATACTACCACCTCATAATTGAAACTCATATACAAATTTAGCTTAAATCTTCAACAAAGCATGTCGAGGCTGAATTGGGATTTTTTTGTACTGAGTAAACACTTAGCACATACCATAGAAAACTTAGAAAATGAAGACTAGCTCAAAGGAAATATAGGTATTATAAGTCACCCTCAATCCTGCCCCAAAGAAGGCTTCTGTTAAGTTTGGTGAGGCACATGATACATGTAAAAAAACTATGTATATTTATTTATCATATGTTTCTTGACAAAAATTGGATCATATTGTGCATCCAGCTTTGCTCCTGTTTTTCTCATTTAATGGGGCCATTTACCCACGTCAACAATGATTCTGTTTCATGACTGAATGGCATCGAAGTATGTAATTCTTCAGCAGCCACCTGCTGCCATGTCACGATCCAGTGGAAACACAGCTCCTTAAGCGATGGTCTCACAGGACCAAGAAGCCATGTTTTGCATTCTTGGTAGAGGGTCCTCTCCTTAGTAATACCAGCTGATGATGCCAAATGTATCCTTGACCTTCTGGGCAGGATGGGAAGCTCTGCTATTTTCTCAGGCTTTTGCCTGATAAGGGTGATCAAACAGCAAGATTTAAGATTTATTGCTCTGGAATCTAGTTTGTTTGCAGTTGTTGAGAGCTTTTATTCGTGTCCTGATGCCTTTATCCAGTTCTGTGTTAATTTTAGAAACTCACTAATTGAAAAAAATACCAATCAACAAAATTCAAAATGCTTCAGCTTGCACCCTATTTGCAATTCTGAATCAGTTTATTTTCTTTTTTATTGTTTCTTTTTTTAATTTTTTAATTAAAAAAATTTTTAAAGATATATTTTTAATTTTTAAAATTTTATTGTTTCTTTTCTTAAGTTATTGTTGCTCTGATAATCAATATCAATAATTTACCTTTGCCTAGCACTTTATTTCTGCAAAGTGCATCTAAAATATGCTCATTAGTCATTAAAAAAATGTAAAGCAAATGGAAAATTTGTCTCAAAATTTGATTGAGATGTGTGTGTGAATATCTATACATATCATTATAGATGTAATTTTTAAAAATATGAGACCCGTTTTTTTAAAAATTTCTTTCATATGTATCAGTTATATAATTTCAGAAGTTATTAGACTGTGATTTCGCATCTTACTGCATTTTGAAGTCTAGGTTTTAGAAGTCCTAGAGAAGCCTATAATAACTGAAAACAATTATTTCCAAACCATGACATAAAATAATAATAATAATAATAATAATAATAGCTAACGGTGCATTCATACCAGGCCTGTTCTACCTAAGCAATTTTCATCATTTATTTCATTAACTTCTGAAAACAACTCTGAGACATAGGTATTATTCTAAGTCCCATCACGGCAGAGGGGGAAAATGCAGGTGAGGAGTTCTTAAATCCTAACTTTTGAAAAATTTTCATAGTGTTCTCCTCTAAGAATTCAGCATGGATGTCAGTGCTAATTGCTCCCCTCTCAAAGTTAATGATACCATTAATAGGGAGATGAGTCGTCAGTCATTGAAAGCACATGTTCTTTATGAGTATCATTCCTAATCCCCACATGGTAGATTGCATTTATGGTCACAGTAATGTCTCCCTTCCATATGCTCCCCCACAATGTAATCTTGGCATTCCCCCATGAAGAAGTGAGGTTCTACTTCTCCACTCCTCCCAGTTTGGGCAGGTCCTATGGCCGCTTTGACTGAGAGAACATGGCATACAAAAATGCAAGGTGTTGGTGGTGGGTGATGTATAGAAGCCCTGCATGATGATGTGCATGTTTGTTTTATAAGTCCACAACTTTTACTATATACTTATTGTTTACATATGCTCATGTATGAACGCTATACTGCAATAAAATTTTATTAAAAATAAAAGAGACAGAGAGAATATGACAGAAGTGATATTGTGCCAGTTTTGGACCCAGGCTTTAAGAATCTGGCTGCTTCTGCTGCTTCTCTCTTAGAAAAACTGCTCTTGGAAGCCAGCCACTAGGTCTTCTGCAGCCAATCACTACAGAAGGGTGACTACCCTGGGGCCACCATGCTATGTGCAGCCCAAGCTGTAGGGAAAGGCCCCAGAGGAGGGGTCAGCAAACCGGAGCCTGTGCACCAAATCCAGTCCACTGTCTACTTTTCCATGGCCCTTGCACTAAAAATGGTTTTGACACTTTTAAAAGATTGGGGGGGGGGGCGGAATAAAAAGAATAGTATTTTGTGTGATGTGAAAATTACATGTAATTTAAATTTCAATGGTGATAAATAAAGCTTTATTGGAGGACAGAGACACTCATCCGTTCACATATTGTCTATGGCTGTGTTCATGCTACAATGGGAGAGGTGAATAGTTGTGACAGATACCATATGGCCCTCAAAACTCAAAATACTTACTATCTGACCCTTTACAGGAGAAGTTTGTGGAGCCCCACCTTAGAGGACGAGAGGACAAGGCCTGGAAACACTGAGATGCTAAAGCATTAATGTATACCTATACCATTCATCTCTGACCCTTCACCCCAGCCTCCTGAGTGGGTGCCACGTGAAACAGTGACAAATTGCTCAGCCAAGCCCTCCCCAGATTTGTCACCCACAAAATTGAAAGCGAAATAAATGGCTGTTTTAAGCCCCTACATTTTTAGTTACAGAGCATTGGATAACTGAAACATCTCATGATCACCTTACAAAAATAGGTATTGTTGTCTAAATATTTAGGTAAGGAAATAGAGGCTCAGAAAGACTAAATAACTCATTCAAGTTCACACAGCTAGTAAATAGAGAACTAGGATTTCAACCCAGGTCCTTTTGATTTCTAAGCTTTATTTACTGCACAACTTTTCTCTACCATAATATTCAACCTTTTCTCTACCATTATACATTTTATGCCCATGTCAGTCTTTATTCATACAATAAATGTCTTTGAGAATTCTTACCACGTGTAAGGCACTGTGCTAAGCTTTGTGGGGGAAACAAGAGATGAATTAAGATGGAATCTGAAATTTTTAGCTAAGAAGACCAAGGGTTGTAATAACATGATGAAATACAAAATATTTCAAATTCAAATTCTGCAATTTATTGTAAGCCCGTGTCCTATAGAATCCCATTCTAAGTGATCAAACTTTCAGAAAAGCTCAGCATTCAATCTTCATGTCACAATTTTAAGACCTTTCCCCCCCCAAGATGCCTTGAAAGTTCATTCCACCTACACACACAGTTACACTTTATTGTTTTTTTCATTTCAGATTAACTGTCCTCTTCCATGTTCAAAACATATGTAACCGCACCTGAATGGAAGCTACACAGCTGGAAACCATTAGGATTGAATCTCAATGAAAATCAGAAAGCACAAGGCTAGAGAAAGTGATTTTGAGACCAGGGTAAGGAATGTGAAGAAAAGCATTGACGAATATTCGGATTTGTTTGCTCCTCTTTTTCTGAGGTCATTAGGAGCAACTGGTTCCTCGGGAAAGTGATTATTATCAGCTAGGAACATAACTAGATGAAATACACTAAGGAGAAAACTGATGTAGGCTTGCTTTAAAGCAGGGGTTCTTAACCAGGGGTCCAAGGTTAAGATTTCAGGGGATCCGTGAGCTTGAATTGAAAAAAAATCAACTTATCTTTATTTTCTCTGACCTCTGACTGAAAACTAGAATTTCCTTCACTTATGAATGTATACAATAAATAAATTACAGTAGTATTCATTTTACCTGATTGGCAAAGGGCTCCTTGGAGCAAAAAAGGTTAAGAACCCCTGCTTTTTTAAAGGCTTTTTCCATGCTTATCTAGGGCATGTTTTCTACCCTACCTAAGAGTTGGCTTCTTGAGGGCAAAAATATACTACCTTTCTAATATTTGACAGTCAGTAGTATACTGGAGTTGATGCAAAACATCTCATAAGAGTAGATTGTTAAAATTTCATGACTTTGTTGAATCTTTGGTAGCTTGAAATCGGCCATGGAAGGAATATTTATACTGTGGAAATTGGCAAATGCCACAAGTTAGGGTTGTTTTTTTTTTTTCCCCTGAAGAGCCAGTTTACCAGCATGCCATGGAGACAGAGTCAATTAAAAACAGTTAGCCAGTAGTCAGCAGCCCTTTCAAAATGGAGTGTGTAATAAAATATAGAACAACCATCAAAAATATACTTTTAAATGATTTTTAATGACATGAGAAAAAGTGGTGAGCAAAACTATATCTCTAGTGCAGCTGCATGACTGTTAAACATATAGCTATGTATGGGGAAAATACTAGGAAGAATAGACTGATAACCTCACAGTGGTTTCCTTTGGGTTGTGGATTTATGGGTGATTCTTATATTTTTCGTTATGATTTTATTTTTCAAGAATTCTACGAGAAGTAGTTGTTTCTGTCTTAAAGTTCATTTTTAAGAAAATGATGTGCCTATGTACCAACCATCTTTTATTTTGTGTACTGGGTGGCAGAGGGAAGGGAAATGGGAAGAGAGAATGGAAGGGCGGGTTTCCCTTCTTCACTCATTCCGTCCTGTGAGAAAGGTATTGAAAAGAAACAATCCAAACTTGATTGAGGCTAGAGGTTGTGTTAGGAGTGGGGGAAGGAATGATTAGAGAAGTGGAAAGACAATTGAATAGAGAAAGTTAACAATGGTAGTGGAAGTAACACTGGAATCAAAACCAGGAGTTCTATTCCCAGCAGCTACACTAAGGAGCCATGTGATGCACATTTAACTTTTTGGGTATCAGTTTCTTCATCTCTAAAGCTAGGAGATTACACTAGAAAACAATGCACAAGGCTGGCTCTAACCCACGTGTTCTGCATGATTGACCTTCCTTTTGAGGGCAGCCAGCGCTCAAGGTGGATGAGAAGCAACAAGCAGCTCACCTGGCAAAGGAAAATTAGGGCCAGTAGACTCAGGAAGGGGAGCATTTGCTAGAGGGGAAGGAGGTGAATTTTGGGAAGGTGGATGTAGTGGGAGTGCCAAAAAAACCCTTTGTCCTAACTTAAAAACTCAAAGGTATTGTCAAAGGGATGTTTGGGGACAAAAGTAAGGTTCTCAATTTGTTTTATTTTATACATAGACGAGGAACTCTTTTTTTCTCACAGACACTTTTCTAACTTCTACCATGGAATTTCTGAATGTGGTCTATATGAAAAAATACCTGATTGTATGTTATGGAAAGAAAATCAGGGATCTTCTAATATATGCTATCAGTTTCCTGGAACTCAAAACATGTCATCCTGTAGTACCACAGACACATCTCTTAAAGGTCCAGACCTTTTCTATGATCACATTATAAAACTGACAGATCTTGAAAATATAGTTAGAATTTCCATTAGCTGTTAACTCTGACACAAGTTTGGTTTAGAGGTGGAAGCTAATGGTTCAATGTATTGCTTTATGTGTGATTTCTAATTATCTATGCAAAGTTCTTGCTTATTTTAGATCTATAATCATTATCCTCAATCATCTCAAAGAAAAAAATTTCCCCTGATGTGAGAAGGTGCCATGGTTTCAGCTCACATATTTAAAATCATTAAAATTGTATCCTTCTCTAAAACTTGATTGAAGACATGCCATGTGCATGCCTTTCCCTCAGGGAGCTCTGTGTTTTAATGATTTTACCAGCGAGCAAGTCTCACATACATACATGAAGCAGGAGCTAGTTGGTTCTTGCGCTCCTTTTTAATTGTATTTTTGTGAATTTGTAAGAAAAACATTAGCACCGCATTCTACTGAGTCCACCTCTCCAAACAGACATGTATTATTCCTGTTTGGTAATGAGGACATGGACACATCTGTACCAAACCAGTGAGCCACAGTGGGAGCTGAGATCCATTTCTCTGGAATGAGAGCTCTCATTCCTTTGTTCTTGATATTTCCTGGCAACATGTCCACAAGCACATGCTACCAACAGATGGTGGAAGACATAATTGGGATTTTTATCATGCTTCCATCATGCACCAAAGAAGCACAGATTCAGGGTATGGGCCAGCTTGCTTTATCAAATGAGTTCACAGCAGGATTAAAAACATCTACTTTTAACCACCAAAGACTTGATTCTCTCCACTATAGTCTTGACCGCTCAGTTAGATGTGGTTTTTCAGTCAGAAGTACAGAGCCCACTTCAGCAGACATGTTTGTATCCGATTCTTTTTAAGATCAGTTGTTAATATGAGAGAGTGGTTTTCCCAGAGCTGAGTTTATCTGGTAAGTTGAGGCATACATCTGTGCCACATTGCTGAGGCCTATGGGATTGGCAGAGAGCCTGAACTTTTTGCAGACAACTGCTCCTCAAAACCCGCACAGATAAAAGGGTTTCCTTTGCTTAACCCCATAGTTATGTGCTGAGCAAGTAATAAAGAAAAGCAGGGGTAAGTATGGAAAAGAACTTATCCAAAGAAGCAGAGGGGGATTAATTTCAATTTTTTGTTGTTGCTGTTTAAATCTAGTATGTGCCTTCCCTGTTCAAAAATCAAGGTTATTCACATCTGTTTTTTTTTAAAAGCATATATATGTTTTCTTACAGAAAATCAATTCCTTCATGATTTATAGATCTCTAAAGAAGTACTGTCCATAATGTACATGAGTGTCTTGTGTACTTATGTGGCTCATATCATCCAAAGAATTTAAGTTTTGTTTTTTTTTTAAAGTATCTGTAGTTGGAAATATTCCACTTTACACCCAAGAGGATTAAAATCATGAGACTTCCCCTTTGGCAAATGCCTGAGCATTGCAATCAGCAAAGTTTATATTTGGTGGTCAGTAGCATAGTGAAAGATACCTTGGAAAACTTGAAATATAAGATGGCAGTGGTTATAGCTGGCGGTTAAGGTCTCGGGCTGAGGAATAAGACAGTATAGTTCAAATGTGGCTTTTTCTCCTACAGTTAAGTGACTTTAAGACACTCAACTTCTTTATGCCTTGGTTTCCGTATTTGTAACTAGGCATAAAAATGTCATCTATTTTATAGCTGGTTGTGAAAATTAAATGAGATAGTAAATGAAAAGTTCTTAGCATAGCACCTGACACAGAATGTGTTCAATAAACATTCACTAGTTTTATTTATCCAAAGTGATAAAAAGCATCAACTGCTTAATTTGCAGGACCCAGTGCAAAGTGACAATGAGACCCTTTGTTCCTAAAGCAAGGAAAAATGTTGTTATATGAATATTCTAGCTAACCTGATTTTGTGATAATCAGGGTAGGCTAAACATTTGCTATATTAGAAACCATGCGTGTGTCCTCAGACCTCATTTTTCTCCCTAGGTCTGGTTTTAGAATGCTGGTGATAAACTAAGCCTGATATATTATATGACCATCCTGTATGCGAAAAGAGTGTATTTGGGGTATCTTTGGTCAACCTTAAGAGATATAGCAGAGGGACAAATGTGGTTTGGGTGGTTGGGCGTCTGTCTCCCATATGGTATCTGGGTTCAATCCCTGGGACCTCCCAGTAAAAATTAAAAAAAGAAAAATATAGAAGAAATGTAGGCCACCAAGCCCCGTGCATGGGTGCGCCGCTAGGTTCTGCAAGCCACGCAGCAAGATGATGACATAATAGGAGAGTGACACAAGGGAGAGCCAAGATGAGACGCACGGAAAAACCAGGAACTAAGGTGGTACAGGTGGTAGAATGCCTCTCTCCCACATCAGAGATTCCACGGATCGAATCCCAGTGAAGACAGGAGGAGAAGGGTGAGAAGAGAGGGCAGGAAATGGGCACAGAGAGTTGCCCAGTGAATGGACACAGAAACAACAAAAACAGGGGAGGGGGGTCAAAATGGATAAAAGTAAATAAATGAATAAATAAACC
Organism: Chaetophractus vellerosus; assembly: GCA_004027955.1. Lineage (NCBI taxonomy): Eukaryota > Metazoa > Chordata > Mammalia > Cingulata > Chlamyphoridae > Chaetophractus > Chaetophractus vellerosus. Next base: position 11,974 of record PVKH010016022.1, read on the forward strand.
CGTAAAAAATGTATAGGGGAGGGAGATACGAACTATGGTTAGTAGTTACTCTTTGACGATGCTCTTTCATGATTTCTTAACAAGTGTTTCACAACAATGCAGGGTGTTTGTGGGGGGGGGGGCGGGGATGTGTGGGAGCCCTGTATGATACACATGTTTGTTTTGTAAGTTCATGATGTTTATTGAACACTTATAGTTTATGTATGTTCATGTATGAATGATATACATCAATAAATTTTTTAAAAAGTGTTAAAGGTATGAAAATAATAACTCTTTCTCTTTTCTTCCATGACCTCTCTATCAACTCGTCACAGTATTTCTTATTGCTATTTAAGGCTGTTCTAAGTAAAGAAAAACTAAAATTTTAAATTACGAATTGTACCATTTACCTTTCTATCATGCAATGCCAGATTAAAATGCAAGTATAAGAACATTAAACACATATGAGGAAACACCAAAACTACACATTTGTATTTTATATCTTGTACATGTATGTGTATCAGAATAGTGGAAACACTGCCCAAATGAACTCAAATGTTTTCAGTTCACTTCTTGATACATACACATGCTGCCAACAGTCTCCACTTTCAGCTTACTGATGAGTACGGAAGGACCAAAGGGAAAAGGGCTTATGAAGATCCCCTGTGTTTCCCTTTCCTTCTGTGTCTTCATTTTCAGCATTAAGTGGTTGGCTGATACAGAGAAGTAATATGAGTAAGAAAGAATATGAAAAAACAAGATATGTTAGGATTCCTTGACTGTTCATGGTTCTTAGAATGCCATTGTCTTCCTTCTGTGTTCAAAGCAAGTTCTGGTTCAATTAGAAAGCTTGGCTTCTCAGGGCTGTCAGTGCCTCTGCTGACTCAGTTGTGGAGGTAGCACATTTACCTTATACTCGCCTTGAGTCCTGCTGAACTCCCATTCATTGTGGGTCTACCAGAATTCTGGGCTCATGGGCATCTTGAATGCTCTACACCAATAGACTGGCAAGGAATGATGATGGAGATAAACATTGTGCCTTTTCCCTCTGTTTCCATTGTCCCATAGGATTTCACTTACAAAACACAAATTCAAAGATAAAATTATTAAGAATCTCAAGGCGGTGGCAGCAAAGAATTAAACCAATCAGGGGGCCCTTCTAGATGTGGTGACCTGAGGGGCTGCACGGGCTCCACGTCTGTGAAGCCAGCCCAGGTGGTAAATGAGAAACAGTGGAGATATAAGACACTGCAGCTGATCACAGAGGGATGTTAATTACAGGACAGCAAAGGCTTCAGCTAGAAGGGACATGGAGTTGATCTCTGGTTCCAGAAAGTTGGCACCAAATGTAATATGACTGAAATAGCAGGAAGGGAACACCTCTCTCCACCCAAGCAACACTGTTGAAGTTCACCATGTAATAGTATTTCAAGTTTCCTATTTACTGGATTTCAGGCCTGCCCTTCTCCAAAGTTCATTGAGCTTGACTTGATGCTTCTGGAAATATCCAGGTTACACATTGGCGGTCCAAGCTGAAGCTGAAAGCAATCATGACATTGGGGCATTAGACTGTCGCAAATGTAACATTAGGCTATCAAAACTTGTTGAAGAAGAGACTAAGGTGGGATTAGTCATCGGGATAGCTTTTTTAGTATTAAGCTATAAAGTAGAAAAGGATTTATCTTCCTCTATGGGAGAGAAAAGTGACTGGGCTGTGTGTTTTCTTGGCAGGAGTTTTTGCCATTTGAGCCAGGCTTGGATGTAGAGAACATCAAATTCAGAAGGGACCTCAGAAATAAATTCATCTCATGGGTTTTTGTTGTTGTTGTTAACTTTTTATTTTGAAATAAATTCAAACTTACAGCAGTTACAAAAACAATACAAACCACATAGAGAGAATTCCAACAGACCTCCCCCATATTCACCAATTTTAACATTTTGCCACCTTTCCTCTATCCTCTCTCTCTCTCTCTCTCTCTCTCTCTCTCTCTCTCTCTCTCTCTCTGTCTATCATCCATCTATCCCTGAGAGCTTACTATATAAAGAGCATTCTTCTAGGCACTGTAGGGTTTCAAAGGGTTGTCTTCAGCAGCTTAAAATCTTGTTGCAGACATAAGACAAAAACATATGAAAAGTTAAACATAAAAAAATGTAACTTCCAACACTATAAAAGAAATGACTTAATGCATACATTAAATGGAATTAATTGAAAATCATTCACGTAAGAATTAAAATACTACTTCTTCTCAAGCCTAATGATGCTACGCCAAACACTTTAAAAACATGCTCTCCACCTCCATCCCCCCAGCTCCCAAGGAGGCAGAGAATGTATGTATCTCAGGAGCAAGGCTGTCTTAGTTTAAATCCTGGCTCTCTAATCTACTGTCAGGGTGATTTTAAGCAAGTGACCTAACTATTCAGTGCCTTGATAGCCGCAGTTGTAAAATAGGTAATAAGTTTACTCTACAGGTTTATTATTGTGAGCATTAAATGAACTTTGGCAAGAAAGGCACTTTCAATAGTCCTGGCACACTGTAGGGATTCAGTAATTTTTAGTAATTTTAATTTACTCCACTCTTCTTTCCATAGTGCTTGAGAAAATTCAGGGTTGAGGAACACAGATGATTCTGGCCTTCCTTCTGTGCTATCACCTTGGGTGTGATTTTATTCTCTAGTATAGTTTCTGTTCTGACTTTTAGCCAGTAGTGTAGGCAAAAGAGAAGGAAAAATAATCTCCCACATATGTAAAGGCACTTCCAAGAAAACAATTAAGGACATAACTGTATTTGGTATTTGGAGATGATAGCCTGGAATTTAAAGGGCTAGCAGAGAAGTGGGGAGACTGTGGCAGTCTTGGAGTGATGTAAGAAAACACTAGGGGTTTTGTTTGTTTGTTTGTTTTTCCACTGAAAACACCAGGCTGTGGGATTGCATCTCGAAAGAAATTAGGCCTGGCTGCAGATCCTAAGAGAAAGGTTACAGTTCTTGTCATCACATAAGCACCTAGGCTGATAAAGCAGCTGCCATCTTGGACAGGGCTGACCTCTATACCAGAGAGAACAGAGTGCTGTAAAGACTTTCAGTGCAATTAAATGCTTGAACTCATTTCACTTTCTTCAACTTATTGGTCAGAACTATTCACATGCCCTGAGTCAACCAAAAGGGGCCCAGGAAGTGCAATCCTATCATTTGTTGGATTGTGGAGAGCTTAAAATAGTTGGTGAACAGTTCCTCTAGGAAAATTTGGTGTAAATATTAGTATTTCTAGACAGCAGGTAGATTAGGAAAAACAAAAAAACAAAAACAACTTCTAGATTTTCCAGCAACCAGAGCCCTTTCCTACATCTTCATAACATATTCTCAATGTGAGATCCATTGACTGTAGAAATTTTCTGGGCTCACTTGAGCCTAATGAGCACAAGTGACAGGGAATGAGTTTGAAGTAGGCCAGAAGTGTCCAGATGCTGATTTACAATTTACTATTTAACTAATCTTTTTTTTTTTTTAAAGATTTATTTATTATTTATTACATACCCCCCCCCTTTCTGCTTGCTCTTGCTGTGTGTCCATTCTTCTGTGTTTTTCTGTCTGCTTCTTGTCTCCCCCCTTCCCTGCGGCGACGCGCCGAGTCGGCCCCCCACGGCGGTGGCTTGTTCCGTTCCAGGGTGGCTCCATTCCGTTTCCACTGGGGGCTCCGCTCCATGTTTTGCGGGCAGCAGTCCTCCATGTTTTTGCGGGCTGCCGGCTTCCGCTTTCGCGGGCAGCAGCTCCGCTTTTCACGGGTGACCTTGCCATGCCCGTGGGGGCTCTGCCCTGCCCGTGGTGGCTTTTTGCCTTGCCCACGGCGGCTCTGCCCCGCCCACGGCGGCTTGCCTTTCTCAAGGCCGTCTGCCCGCTCGGAGAGGTCCCCGGGAACCGAACCC
>PVKH010016023.1:0-15880 GCA_004027955.1 Chaetophractus vellerosus
GGGAAGCAGGTGCTCCACTACTGAGCTACATCTGCTCCCCAATGAGAGAGATGTTTTTTTCATTTGTTTGTTTGTTTGTTTTTAAGAGATACCAGGGGATCAAACCCAGGACCTCATACATGGGAAGCAGGTGCTCAGCCACTTGAACTAAATCCACTTCTCCAAATTTGGGAATTTTATTGTGGATTTTTTGGATAAGTCATACACACTTCTAAAGTAGAAATGAAATTATCAAGCAAACAACTCACGGCATCTCCACTAATTGCCACTCAGTACATATTTTAATTCATTACTAACAAACACCATGAGTTTTTGTTAGTTCTACAATCGGTCATCTAACAGAGAGGTACTACGGAGAAAAGTGTTTTTGTAAGAGGATCTTTATCTTAAGAAATTCCTAAAAGATATATAAGGAAGGCGTAATAGGAAGTTTTAGAATAGTCTTGCAAAAATGATATGTGACTCAAATGTTACTTTTATATATGAATTAGACCTACATATACAAAAATGGAATGTTTGTAGCTTAAAATTGGAATTGTATATGCCAAGAACATGGCTGATTTTGAAATGAGAAACTAAAATACATTGTAAACAAGAGCCAGATGAATTATCACCAAGATATCAACTCTTTACTCCCATAGGTGTTAGAATCAGTGCAAGATTAAGCAGTCGTCCTCTTTTCAGTGCCCCAAAGGCAGCCTGCAGTGGAGGTGTGTTAAGCTAGGAGGCTGTTAACCGCGTTTTATTTCTAGCTTAGCCATTAACTAACTTTGTTGGGTAATGTAGTACCACCATCTTTAATATGAAGTTACTGACTATAATAAGTGATTTCTTAAGTTGTGGACCCTGGACAAGCTGCATCAGCTTCACCCGGGAATTTGTTAGGACTGTTATTTCTCAAGCCCCATCAGTACTTACTTTACTGAATCAGAAACTCTGGGGGTGGGACTCAGCTATATGTTTTAACAAGCCGGCCAGGTGATTCTGACGCACTCTCAAGTGGGAGACCACTGGCTTACATGATCTCTAAATTTAGTTTCCTCTAGTTTTGAGGCAATTAGCAAGTAGAACCACCTGATTGTGGGCTTATTAAGTCAATTAAATGTGTAAATGCTTGGAGATATATCAATGTTAATCTCTTATCCCCTAAATTCTAATTGCACTTTGTCTGCAATGATTTATAGCAAATATCACCCTTTTTGTTACTGCCATGCTGTTATTATTGTCATTCGTGCACATTTTATTTCTTTTCAAAACAGATACCATCCATAACAGTATTTCCTTCTTCTATCAAATATAACAGTGGTCCTCAAACTTTGCCACGGATAAAATCACATGGAAGGCTTCTTAAAATACAGATTGCTGGTCCCACCCCCAGATTTCTGATTCAGTAGGCCTGAGGTGGGACTGCCACAGAGCATACCCTATTGGGCACACGGATGACTGCTTATGGAGCTAACAAAAGGCTTCTAGTGTTGCTGACAGCAGGGAATTAAAATAGATAGGTTATAAGCTTTTTAAATTTTTATTTAATAAGAATGCTGATTATGTTCATTATATATATATTTGGCCTATTTTCCTAAAAAAAGGTTAATTATTACTAAGTCTTCTATAAGTATAGCTCAATTTATCCTTATCATTCCTTTTCAAAATGGCATATCACTCCATTTACAAAGAAATTTCTAAAAAATCTCAAGGTTTCTGAAGATGTTAAATTATTTTTAAATAATATATTATGAAAATCCAGTTTGTTTCTATGAGTTTATATCTCTCAGTTCTCTTTCAAACTAATTATTTTATAGGTTTCTGAAAGTTTGAAACCATTGCTTAGAAATCAATTATAATTCAATACTGGCTATTCAAAAGTACTTTCTTACCACTAAATAGACCTCAGTTTAGGAAGACACAGAGGTGAGAAGTAAAGTCAGATTAGAAACAATCCATACAAACATAACTGGGGTACTAAATCTAATAGGAGTCTGCCAATCTGAAAATAGAATTCCTGGAGTTCAAATATTAAAAAGTCAAGTTTATTTAAGAGATGAATGCTTAATATAACAAAAACCCAGTGTGTTATTATACAAGTCTAAATGGCTAGCTAGTGGTATTTGTAGTATAACATAATTTATCTGCTTTCAAAATGATTCAAAGCTGGATCTTAAAGGGAATGTTCCTTAATTGTATTTTAAATATGATTTAATTTTATACACAGCTTTATCAGAATCATATTTACTCCATAAACCAAGGCATACCTGTGTTTGGAAAACCAATACAGAGCAGGCCACAAGTTTACAACACAATATACTAATTTCCCAAAAGCTCTAAAACTACTTGTTTTGCTTTTGACAATTCTAAAGAAAACACAAGTCCCATTAGCAGTCTAATAGCATTTCCACTCCTAGCTATCCAGTCTCAGAATTAATGAGTAAAAGAACAGCCACCAACTTTTCATTCTATAATATTTGCAGGCATACATCAACTTTTCTGACAATTGTGACCTATTTTTAGTGTTTCAGCCAAACTTACTTCTTTTCCCATTATGACTAACTGCTCATTCATTCATTCAACTGACACTAAGTGCCGACCATATGCCAGGCTCTGTTCCAGGCGCTGGGAATAAAAAGTCCTTGCCCTAATAAGCTTACCTTCTACTGGAGGATTTCAATAATAAAAAATTAATGTATAAAAATATTAAATGTATTGAAGGCACAGATGGTAGCTTATTCTTGGCACAGTGTTTTGGATATGCATGGTGCTCAATATTTAATTCACTACATGAATACATTCTTCATGGTTTGCAGATAGCTATGTCCTTGGGGGAAAAAAAGGTAAAATAAAGGTAACTGGCTAAAACATACATTTGAAGTCATCATTGTATAGTACAATATTAATACATTTTCTGATACTTTCTTAGACTCTAATTCAGAACTTATAATGTCTAGGGAGGTAAGAAATCTCATTTAAGTATACTAAACATGATGAATTTAAATGTGCATTTTAATGTATTTTTTTTTCTTCAAAACATAGTACAATATTATGGTTGAAATCCTAAGCAAATCTTTCTTCTATTACCTAGCAACCCTCCTGTTCTCAATCTGCAGATTCTACAAACATCCCATCACTCCCCACCTTCCTCCACCTTCTATTCCTGGAAACCACACACTTAACCTAATAAAAGGCAACAGTTAATTAGAGTTATATTGCATATATCCACCATTGCATGAAGCAGGGAGTTATATAAGAGTAAATAATGGTTGCTATGGGAACAATAATTTACTATTTTGGGCAAAGGCTTCAATTCTATTCAGATCAACTATTTTTTAAGGAATAATGCTTTGAGAAAAACGTACTAAAAGATCAACTTTTTAAATTACAAATTTCACAACGATTTCATTTTTGCTCTAGAATGCACAAATAAAATAGTCAAGAAAATACCTGTTTCACAAACTGGAAAAAGGAAAAATAATTTCAGTGGGGCCGAAGTCAGCAGTGATCAGAAAATACACTCATTTTATTATATTCATTATTTATTTTTGAGAAAATGTTCTACTGATTAATGAAACCAGACTCTGTACAGTTTGTATTCTGAAAGTAAAAATCTAAAAATCAGGTTCCTATAATCTATTTAAGCTCTGACATATAGCACTTAAAGCTCAATTTGGAATTCAACACGAACAACAAAATCTGTTCATGTTCTCTGGAAAACGAAAGACCGTGTTGTTGAAAGTCAAATGGTCCAGGCTTGGGATATAAGAAAATGAAGATAATGTTAGTGGTCAGAATATTTTTACCATGTGAAAACTGATGATTCTCACTGAATGACAATGTTTTCATAACTGGTCATTTTCATCATATAAAATTTTAAACTGCATGTTAAAATGACTAAACTAAAATACCTTCCAGGAGGCCAGTTTTTGTTTATTTATTTTTAGTTTATTATCTACTCTATTGATTACTCAAAATTAGCACTAAAATTGCACTATTGTCCCATAGTACATGTATTTCAGATGCTTTCCTGCAGACTAGTACAAGCCAATTATATTACTTATAATTAAGAGGGTAAATATTTTGTCAAAATCATCACCACCACCATGATAAATCCAAACAACTACTTATAACTTTTGGGTAATTCACAGATATGTTCTTTTCTATTCATAAAGTGCTAAGTCTCCTGAGAAAAAGAACTTAAAACGTAAAATTGTTAGTAATTTTACTATAAAATGTAAACTAGAGAAAGTTCATAACAGTAATTTTAAAAATACGAATTACATTTTTCAAATAATAATCAAATGGCAGTTAATCAAAGAAAAGGTGAATATCATTTCCACTGAAAATGTTGCATTGAAAATGATTTCCAAGTTATAATATAAATATAAATAATGACATTGCAAAATATTCCACACAATTATTTGTTTAAATTTACGAATACGTGGATTTTCTTGGCTATCACTAAAGTAATTCATGACTGAAGAGTTTTCCCTTGTTAGAAACTTTTTAATTAGCAAGAAAACATAACACCCCCCCAAACCAATAAAACCTAGAGATAAGAAAGGAAAAATGTTGCAAAACTGCACAGAGGATGATAATACAAGAAAACAGACTATAAAATAGGCCGGAAATTTAGATATACTAAATCTGTATTCTCTATCTTAATTGTGATCACAGTGCCAATTAAATCTGATATTTTATTTTTCAACTTAATATAAAGATACTACAGAGAATAAAATGTTTCTATTGACACCATCCATTAGGATTCAAGATTGTTCTTAAATTTGAGAAGCAAATTTCAGCTACCAAAATCACATACCTACTTTCACCAGAGCTTTTCATTTATTGTAAAGAATTATTTCATTTACTACCTACTTTGCTCACCCTTCAAGCTGGTGAGAACCTTTTGGTGGGCTTGAAGATTGTTCTGGCTCATTTACAAAACTGTTAAATCACTCACCTACTAGGAATGTTAAGATTTCCAAATGTGCCCACTGTGAAATATAGAATCCTAATTGTCCTACCAGGTAGGATGCCTAATAGTCTGGTTGCTTAAAGTTTCTAAGGGTATATTGCACAGGTTTTAGAATATCTTATTTCATTTGAATCTTAAGAAATAACCAACCATGCCCAGTTCAGAGTAAATTAAAGATCCATGGTCATTGAGTTAATTCCACATTAATGAACTTGCTGACAGGATACTTAATGCTGTATTCCAGCGGGGTTGGCAGCCACAGCATATGTGCTAGCTAGAGGCTGCCAGATTCTAGAGGCACTTAATTACAAGGCAATCACCACTGCCTCTGCTGCCCCTTCATGACCGCCTGAGAGGTTTGGGCACAGGTAGGTGTGTGTGCAACTAAGCTAAGCAGCAGGAGTCCAGTCACCAGGGACACTCTCAGGAGTCCTGTGTTCTAAAGGTTGCTAAATGAATGGAGGAAGGGAGGCAAGGAGAGAGGGAGGAAAAGTACTTGCAAAAATGAAAATAAAAAGGGGTGGAATGAATATGATGCATCTTTTCTACTCCAAAGTGGTCTGGTGTTAAATAGAGGTTGGAGAGAGACTCAGATGAACCAGAGGAAGCAGAGTAAAGACTGAAAACCTTCCAAATATTTCCCAGTGGAGGCTTTGGGAGAACTGCAACACTGCTGCCTTTTAAATCCCTTCCAAGATTCCTCCCATCTTTTTAGGTCCCTCTCGGATACTCTCTGGGCGTCCAGGTTCACCACCTACCAAAGCAAACCCTCATTTGGAATATTTCTCCCTACAGGTGACCAAAATCCCCAGTTCATCTTAATCCTGGAATGCTGTGTATTTCTCTTAGGCGTGGATTTAATCAGCTGATCAAAGCAATAATGTCTTGAGCATAATAAAGGGCATTGGATTTTAATTGCATTGCCTGTATTACATTAATTGCAAAGAAGTTCCAATTTCTGCAATGTGGGGAAACTTTTTTGAGTAGGGAAAGCCTTAACCACTCCTAGTTTAGTCTCCTTCAACCCTCCTTTTCTGGGGTATGCCACCTCCATCTCCACATGATCAATTTAGAGTAGGGCTTCTCAGGGGACAGGTGGCAGCCTGGAGACATTTGTGCTACTGGCATCCATGGAATAGAGGCCAGGGATGGTGCTACACATTCTACAATGGCCAGGAAAGCCCCCACTTTCCTAGATAAAGAATTATCCAGGGAGAGGCTGAGAAATCCTACAGCCAAATATATTACAGCAGCATTATCACTCTATTCCACAGCCTTCTTCACCTTTGGCCAGTAGCAGCCCTAAACCTCAATACATCCTGAATGACAGGGAACCATACATTTTAACATAGGGAAACCCTTTGGTATTGAAGGACCATCACCGCAGGAATTTGGGCTGAAGAATGACTCTGTCATAGCCTGCAGCTTATTCCCCTTGCCAGCTCCATCGCATTCTCTGGCTATGGCAACAAGGGGGTCCCACAGCCTGCTAAACACTACCAAAATGATTAAGACACGTATTTCATTGCCCTTACCACTATTTATGCTTTCTTGGTAACAAAATAAAAGCTGAGTTGTGCAAAAAAGGACTTTTGGGGCTCGGTTTTTGTTTGTTGTTGATCCTGCCTTTCATTGTACAAAATTCTCTTAAAGAAAAAGAATGCAGTTGGGTCATTTCTACTTTTTTTGATCTCAGCTCAAAATTACAGAGGAAGAAGAGATGGTCTGGAAATATTTGGGAGCAGTTCTGAGTATTTTCAAATGAATATTCCTACAATTTAATTATATAATTTGTTTTTTAAAAGCCTTCATTTATCACTTTTAAAAGCGAAATGCATAGATTATAACCAAACCTAAAGGGACTGTCAGTTTAGTGGGCAATCTTTTCCAACTACTTGCACTGTTTCAGTCTGGACTTCAAATAAAGTGTAAAAAATACTTCTCCCTTTACACTATTACACTGAAAATACATCAGTTAAGCAGTTCTTAGATTTTTAGCAATTAATACGGATTATAATTGTGACAGAGGAAATTATTTGCATAAACTAGATGTGGATGAATGAATGATAAAAGGAAAAAGTCAGTATTATGAATAATTAAAGCTATGATAACTGAACTTAAAGTAAAATACTCCAAATGCAACCTTTTTCTACTAGGTGATAGAATTCAAAGTTATTTTAAAAAAATCCATTTTACTGAAATGTATATTCTTGTGGAACTGTTAGTACAGATTTCTGTAGAGGCTCTTGTCTTGAATAAGATATTATTACCCGATGCTGTTAGCCTCTAAAAAGAATATTAAAAAATTTCATATTAATATATTAACATGCATACTATTAAATAATATGTAAAATTCTGAGTTCAGGGCTTGAAAATTTTTTTCTCAATGGTCAGATAACATATAAAATATTAAAACCTTTACTTAAGTATAGTACTATTAGTAAATCTGCATTTCATAGAGTAGTTTTGTAGTAATCAGATTTTAAAAATAAAACAATAAGTACCTTCACATGGACAAATCTGCTACCTCTGTAATCCTGTAACTTGCCACATGTAAAAATACATAGTTAAATTCATGAGATAGTCAAACAAAATGGTCACTAGAACTCACTTTGCAAATTAAGAGATTAATTACCACAACTCCACCCTTCAATTCAGATGGCTTTATAGTAATTACTATTACTGTTACCTATTAAAGCTTGTTACCCAATATTTCTTTCTCTGAGGTAGCTGCCTTCTTATAATAAGCACTAAAGATGTGAGAACAAGAGCTTTTGTATAAAATAACTATAAGCTTAGCAAACTTAAAAACAGCAGCTTAATTCTTTGGCACACTAGTTTTTAGATTATCTTTTCCAAAATAAACACTCTGCCCTGAGTTTTCTCACATGAAGAATTCCAAAAGACTGTATGCAAACATAATTTTTTGAGAATATAACTGAAATTGTCCTTTCCCTTTTTTTGATTCCTGATTTTAAAAAATATATATATATGACTCAGTAAATAAATGATCCTTTTTAGCCATTTCCCTCTTCCCTTTGACATGAAAATATGAAGGCAAGTCGATTTCCACCTTCTAAGTATTCAGTTTAGCTCATTTTAAAAAGGAAGTTAGGAACCAGGTCGAAACTTAAACAAAACAAAAACAGTCTTACCATTGTACAGTTCCACATGCAACAACAAAAAACTATTAGGTCCTTGAAACTCGTGGGATCCATATTTATTTGCCATATCCATATATCTTTTAAAGAAAAGGCCCAATTTTCAACAAATATATCTATTCTATTTCCTGGCCAGATGGACCTACAATATTACACTACAACTGATGCCACAAGTAGCTGTGCTTTTCTATATATTCCTATTGTTTAATATATGCTGTCCTCATCTTACAGTTAAAAAACAAGCACAGAGTTAGCATCCTTTTGCCTCACTCAATCCCATTTAAGCATCAGTCTTAATACCACAGGTAATAGTATGTGCTCAATAACTCTTTGCTGAATAATGAATTAATTTCAGCTATGTTTACTAACTTCTACCGAAACCATATTCTTAACAATCAAAAAACAATCTGGGGCATTTTTTGTGCACCTGTACAAAAACTTTTCTCAAAATGCATCAAAACCTTTCTCATTTCTATTTTTTAAAAATGTTTAGCTGCATTTGCAATTTTTCACAATGACCACAGATATGCCAACCACACATTTTCAAACCTCTGACAAACTTAGCCTATCATTTTGCAAATATTGAAAAGTGAGTTTAGTCAATTGGACAAGAAAGCACAATTCCACCCACCTATTCTGAGCATTTTCTCAAAGACTTCTGTTTAGCTCAAAGCCTGCCCCCCGTCCAAATTACAAACAAGATCAAGATCCATAGGCCATAAGACTGTTTTGCACTTCCTCTCTGTCTGTAACAGTTTATTTCTACAATTTCACTAAGCAAGGCTTTAGAAACCATCATTCCATTATTCTTTTACTGTAAACTAATCCAGTTCTTATGAATTTTAACCAGTATTAGGATGAACTGTTATATATTTTTTATTCTTTTAGTTTCTGATTTGGCAAATAACTTCAAAATATAAAATACTATTTATACATGTTTCCAAAATCAGTAAAAAAAAAAACAACAAAACCTAAAATTCAAATATCCTAACAAAATCAAGTAGTAGTAATCAAATTAACCTACTAGAAATAACCATAAAGTCAAAATCAAGATAAAGAAATTATACCAAAGTCAGAGTTTCATTATACTACAGAATTTAGCCTTTTGAATATGGTACTCCATAACACTGTCAAAATCTCAAAATATCAGCCATAAATGAACTTTTTAAAGTGAACTTTAAACTCAGAACAACATGTAGGAATGCTCTTTCACCAGAAGAGTAAACTAAATTCGTACATGTAGTATGAATGAAAGACATAGTTCTGGAAAAAAAAAAAAAAAAAGACATAGTTCTGAAGAATATCTTATTAAATCTACAAGAGTAGGGGTGACAAAAACCTACCAATACTCAATCAACATTATTCAGTTTTTCTTAAAATAGTTTCAGACTTAACACTCCATATTTCATTCATTCAGCGGAGTTATTAAGCTACTACATAGACTGTTATGCTATGAAAATGATAATACAAGCAACAGTAGAGTAGCAAAATAAAATACATTCACAAAAAATATTTTTATTTTATTTTAAGGGCAAATATAAGCAAAATAGTCCAAGTCCAGAAAATAATTAAAAATGAAAGAGAAGAGCTGAGTTAGGGCCCTTCCCCCTACCCAAACATGTTCGAATTATTCTTAACAGCTAAATAATAATTTTTACTCCCTCAGCCTATAAACTCATACTCAACTCAGAACTGTAAAAGAGAAATTTGAAATGAGCAACACCACCACTTGTAATTAGATCTCCACTATTTAGAAGTCTCTAAACCACCTTTAAAACCCAGATCTTTAACCTAGAGTTCTGGGAACTTCCATTTGAATTAAGCTGCATATCAAAACAAGATGCATGGCAGTTTTATGGGATGCATTTTCCCAGAATGGATCACAGTAGAACTACATGAGATTGAATTAACACTTAGAAGTCAGGTAAGAAATTGGAAGTGAGTGTATTTATATCCACAGTCATACACATACAGACATACATGTGTCTCCCATGACCTGAAGATTTAAATTCTTTAACATAACTTTTTTAGATTCCTTGCTAGGACGCAAGAAAAGTTAAAATGTTTTAACTTTGAATCTTAGAGAGAAGTCATAAATACCTAAAAGTGTTCCCTTTCATCACTTTCTTTTCGAAATTGCTTCTTGGGGGGAAATGTTGACTGATTATTTAGGCCATGCCCCTCTTTTAATTAATATTAATTTTTCATTTAGGTCAGCTTCTGAATTAACACTGAATACCACTGCCAAACTGTTCACACGCCAATATGAAAACAGCCAAAAACATGCGTCTATCCCATTTTACACTCAACAGTTTAACAATCTTAGTGTATACTGCTGAATATCCTCTTTGCTGTGGATTTCATAGGATCAAATAATTCTATGATTGTGTTGTAGACGGCACTCTAAAATGTGTGCCATGGGTCTTGAGTCCGTGTACCTTAATATCCAGGTGGCTCTCAGTGTATCCCGCATTTGGGGTTTGGACAAGATCGGTGGTTCTCAAAGTGTGGCCCCAGGAACAGCAAGACCATCACCAGCTGGAAACATGTTAGACATGAAAATTATGAAACCCTACTCCAGACTTACTGGATCAGAAACTGGAGGAGAGACCCAGAAGTAGGGATTAACCTTCCGGTGATTCTGATATATGGTCAAATTTGAGAACCACTGGACTGGATGACCCCTAAAGCCTTCTTCAACCATCAAAATCCTACTGTTTTTAGATTAAATATATGTTCTTGAACCAGCATCATGTTCAATTAAATACATTCACATTTCTAGTAGTCTGAGTAAAATAATCAAGAATACCACATTCTATTAGCTGTATTTAAAAATGTGCTACATTTCCACAGACACAAAATTTGTATTAGCAAACCTTTCCCAATTAAACAGACACTGTGACAAATATCAGGTATCATTTTAACTAACAGAGATCTCCAAATTAAATCTTTGTTTCCTTCACATTTATAATTTAGGGACTTATCCCAGCTGTTGGAAAAAAATATGCTTTTATGACAATTAAGGTAGAGTTATTTTGCATGTATTTCTCAAAAATACCTTCCCAACCCAACTGTGAGAAATGCTGGACTATAACTCTAAAGGGGGGGATGCAATACCATGCTGGAGAAAACATTTGTAAAGCATTTTTGGATTACCACCTACAGGGAATATTAACTAATCAGGAAGCATGAAGGCTTAGACATTTAAAGAATTCTACCTCCAAACAGATCTGATCCTAAAACATGATTCAATAAAGTCTATTTTAGCAGCTAACAACATGGAAATTGTTTTACCTAAGAGCCCACATTCCCAAACATGAAAATGCTAGACATAAAATACTTGTAATTTTTCTGAGGCTATTACCAAAAAGAGGACTGAAAAAAAAAATCCTTTGAAAGGACATAGACCTGGATGACAGTCAGGGACCAAAAGGCAAAGTTGTTAAAAAACAGCAGGCGTCAAGTCTAAAAGTCAGATTTTGCTCAAGATAAAAGCTCCTTTCCCAGCCAATGTCTGTTTTCACAAGTGATTACAACAAACTCCTCCCCTACCTACCTTGCTTACTTCCTTCAACATTCTTATGTCAGCTCAACTTTTCTGTGAAACAAATGCTCTTATCTCTTCACACCACAATACCAGAGGGGATTATTACTAGTCAAAGAAACTGACATATTGTTCTTTTTCTTTTTAAGAGAGAAAACATAGGGAATCCTTAATTTCTCTCATTTTTGTCAAGAAGATAATGGAGAAGCCTACAGAACTCAGAACTACTATTTTCCTGCACCAGGCACGCACACAAAATTACTTTCCTTGAGAATTCAAAAGCATTTATTTCACAGTACCTAGTAAGAGCATATTAAAATCTTCTGCCCTGCCATCCCAGATCTATAAAGTCACTTGCATGACTAAATTCTGTGCGAAGGTGGTTAATGCACTCAGCAACCCATTTTATTTCCAATTTCTCAGTTTCAAATATTCCCCGTGAGGAGTATATACATTTCTTAAATTAGTCAGATACTTGGCAGCATTTTATGTCAAAGGGCTTCCAAAAAACAATATAAGAAACAGTCACAAGGTTTCTTTTTTAAAAAAAATTCTTCAGAGAATGTCTGATACACGTCTTCAGAATTTCCAACACTTTAGAGCTACTTAAGCAACTAAATTTAAACACAACACTAAATCATAGAAAAATCATAACTTTGAGCAATTTCTCTTCATTTCTACATTTAGAATACATATATAATACTGCCTTCCAAATGAGTTCGATGTTACACTTAAATGAGATCTACAATGAAAAATTTTTAAAAAGTGGCTGTAAGCCCATCACAGGCAAAATTTTATATTCCCCATGCACATTCAGAATACTGAGATGTATCCTCAACAAGGAATGTTTTAAGGCAGGGGTTCTTAACCAGGGGTCCTCGGAACAAAGATTTCAGGGGGTCCGTGAGTTTGAATTTATAAAAAATCAACTTATTATCTTTATTTTCTGACCTCTAACTGAAATCTAACATTTCCTTCACTTTTGAATGTATGCAATAAATAAATTACAGTAGTACTCATTTCACCTGACTGGCAATGGGGTCCGTGGAACAAAAAAGGTTAAGAACCCCTGTTTTAAGGCAAGGTATGTTAATACAGCTTTAAGGAAACCTGTGGCTTGTAAATTCTTTTGGCTTTGTCAATATAATACATCCTTTTGTCAAAAGAGGCCTCCAACTATATCCATACTTCATAGAGGTGAGGTACATCAAGTGCTTCTGCTCCGGATGATTTTTATTCTACAGAAATTAAATTAATAACAAGCCTTCCAAAATGAAAAATAAAAAGCTCACACTGCCTCCTACTGTTAAGAGGAAAAATTTATGAGGCCAAGTATACTCCACAAATCACAGAATGAAATGACAGCAAGGGAATTGTCTTGTTCTGTTGTGTTTTGTTTTAATCTAAAGATCTATTTTCAAATCAAAACCTCAAAAAATAAAAACCCATACAAATGTACTGCAGGAGACACTACTAGGTATGACTTCAGAAATGGAAACCACCTTCCCCAAACAGGTTTTTGACTGGACGTGACATAATTTAAACAACAAAAATAAGGCAAGATAAATAAATGAATGAGCACCAGCCTGCCTTGCCAGATGGAGGATTACTTTCTCAAATCTAAGGCAGTACCAGCAGTTGGTTTCTCCCCTTCCCTACCTCCATGTTGGCAGAACAGATTCAATATACTGGGCCCATCCCGTATGCTGAAGGTATGGCATGGCCCCAGGGCTTTCTAGAACTTGAATGATTTTCTCCATATTTTAGGAGTTGGGGGCAGTCCCCCAAATCATCACTGAAATAGTTGTCTTCAAAATGTGATAAATATTTCTTGAGGGCATCATGCACCTAGTCCATTTCACTCCACCCATGATACTCTCTTAAAAAAAAAAACTCACTTAATATGAAACACAGAAACACAAATAGTTTTGATTTTTTCTTTAAAAATGACATTTGTATTAAAAGTCTTAAAATGAAGAGACAATGATTAAACGCATGTCTGGAATTAAAAATTACAATTAGTTAGAATTCTCTTGATACATCACAACAGTAAAATTTTGCTCTTTGCTTCCGGAGGAACATCCTATAACAGAAAACCAAAAAAAAATAAAAATAAAAAAAATAAAATAATATAAAAGGGGCACTAAATACCTCAAATTTTGAACAAAATGAAGCAAAAAGAAAAAAATCATTGCAAGACATGGAAATTACATTTTAAAGGCTGGAAATAATAAAAGAAATTCACTGAACAACAGGCTCTATTGTCCTGGCTTGTTCAGGAAGATTACTGAAAGGAAACTGGTAAGTGGTTTGGAGAATATCAGATACTAGAATATGGTGGGAAGTTCACAGGTTGGCACCGGCTGGAACAGCTGAGTTTTGAAGGCACTCTGCAGACACAGGGGTGCTGGGGGCCCTGAATCACATTTAGGAAGTCTTTGTACTGTATTTTAAAGAGCTAGTCATCAAAATCTGTTACTGCCAACCAAAAAATAAAAACAAACCAGAAAAACCTAAACTTAAAAATAAACACACATTACAAAAAAATGTGCAGATCTGTAACATTTTTTTTCACAGCTGATTTAAAAAACAAAAAACAAAAAACAAAACAAAAAAAAACTACCGTTCTCCCCCAGACTCCCCTTTAATACAGTAGGTAAACAAAATAGATTTTTTTCCCACAAATATCAGCAGACACTTTCTGGCACCCCACACCGTATTGGCATCAGTGTTAACAGTCCCAGTTCAGATGTGCAATACTTCAGATTGGATACACTGTAACAAGAATCCAACTTTGCATAGACATCCTCAGAATCGCAATCAGTCACGGGGTTGCCCTTCCAAGCTGGCAGAAAAGGAACCCCATCTCAATTTCCACCTACTCCTGGAAAAAAAGGAAAAAACAAAAGTTTCTTCCTCTCCTCCTGGCTCCTTCACATGGTTCTCCCGGGCTTCCTTCCATGTATTTAAACAAGACCACCCTTTCCTCCATTCTCCCCTTCCTCTTCCTTCACTCCCCCACCCCAACCCCCATCTTTTTCCAGGCCGAAACTTTTACTTGCCGGGTGTCAAGCTGCCAATACAGCGCCCTAACGGCTACTTAAACGGGGAAATAATGCGTCAACCAAAATCAATGAGAAACGTACATGCTGCAAAGAGCCACATTTCCAATAGGGTCTCGGATGGTCAAGACGGGACACCCCCTCGGACACCGGGCGGAGGCAGGGGACGCCGGCCGCGGAGGCCAGTCTAACTCCCGGGACACCTCCGCCAATGCACAGTCGTCTCCAATCTCAAAGCAAGAAGAGAAATCACATTTAGAGAGTCGGGTGCGTTTGGCTTTTGTGCGCAGAGCGCGGCCGGCGCACGACGGCCGCGGGCGCCTCAGAGGATCACGCAGGCCGAGCAGCAGCCCTCGTCGCCGTTGGGCTGAGCCGCGTAGTTCATCTGCCGCACGATCTCGGCGAACAGCTCGTCCACCGAGGCTTTGTTTTTGGCTGACGTCTCCATGAAGGGGCAGCTCCACTCCTCGGCCAGGGCCTTGCCCTCGCCGTAAGAGACCTCGCGCTCGCCCTCCAGGTCCACCTTGTTGCCCACCAGGATCATAGGCACGCGCTCGTACCGCTTCACGCGGATGATCTGGTCCCGCATGGGCTTGATGTCCTGGAAGCTCTGCTGGTTGACGAGGCTATAGACGAGGATGAACCCCTGGCCGTTCTTGATATACAGGTCCCGCATGGACGCGAACTGCTCCGTGCCGGCTGTGTCCAGGATCTCCAGCACCGACGGCGACGAGTCCACCTCAATCTCCTTGCGGTAGAAGTCCTCGATGGTCGGGTCGTACTTCTCGATGAAGGAGCCTGTCACGAACTGCACAGTGAGCGCGGACTTGCCCACGCCGCCCGAGCCCAGCACCACCACTTTGTACTCTCTCATGGCTCCGTCGGCGCTCTCGCCGCGCCAGCCGCGGCCCCGTCGGGGCTGCGAGCCTGGGGAAGGCTGGGCTTGGCGGCTGGACTTCTCCCCTTCTTCAGCTGCGCAAGAAAACCCAAGAAAGCGTGACCGGGGAGTGCAGGACACAAAAAATCACTAAGCGGGGGCCGGCCGGCGACGGGTCCTAGGCGCGCGGGTCCGGGGCCCCGCAGCAGCCCGCAGCGGCAGCCCAGCCAGGCGGCGCACCGGGAGGACAATGCCAGCAGCCTGTGCGAGGCG
>PVKH010016024.1:0-15877 GCA_004027955.1 Chaetophractus vellerosus
AGGAAAAGACTTTCCGAAGACTAGAGTAGCAAGTATAAGATGCCACAAAGAGATGAGTAGGATGGTATCAGAAACTTTGGTAAGAGCAAGTTTAGTGTGATATGGTGGAGGCAAAGCCACACCAGGGAAAGGGAGCTGCTTACAGCAAGAGGGGAAGGTGCTCCACTCTTTCAAGAAGATTGATAAGGAAAGAAAGGAAGGAAGATGGCTGCTTTTATGAAGAGACATGCTGAGAGAACTCTCTTAGTGCGACAAGGAACACTTGCAAGTATTATTTCTAGATGGAAGAGAAATAGCTACTGAGGAGGAAAAGGGAAATGATTGAAGATTAGAGAGCAAGAGCAAGGAAAAAGAATAAATGAAACAACACTCCAGAGAGCTTACTTTCATTACATAATTCACTAAACAAATGTGGATTCGTTTTTGTTCATTTCTAGCTCCTTCTGACCGGAAGTGTGATTTCTAGCCATATATGAACAAAACCCACCCCATTCCCCATATATGCGGCACCCATAAAGGCTCTGTGAAGTTCATTTGTAAAGATATCTGTACCACAGCAGTTTCCACCAGAAGACTGCGGATAATGCTTTTTGCCAGGTTGGAGTGAACAGCTAACTCTCTGGAAGAACTAGGGATCATTGGGGCCATTTCTGCCATGACATGGCCCTGAAGGTGGTTAGCAGGTGCTCAGGGTGGGTGGACCCCTTTTCTTCTGATATGTTACCTGCTTAATTAGGCCTAACATTTCAAACATTATTAATGTTTAAGTGTTTCCATTTAATTATCTGCATTACTTAAGCATCCAACTTCCACAGCTAATGTTCTCAATGAAATATTTACTAAACAATAAACCCTTTGGATTCCTCAGCGCTAAACCTTTTCAGTTTGCAGCAACCTTTCCTCCAGGAGGCTTCCTTTGCACCCCAGCGTTCTGGAAGCGGCTGCCTCCTGAGTGCTTGTGGCTTCATCAGCCGCAGCGTTTTGTCTCGGGGACACTGTCAGCCCTAATGGGATGGATCACTCTGCTCAGTACCAGCATGAGAAGGTGGAGTGCCTTTGGGACACTCATGCCATCTCCCTGTCCATTTCTCTTCTGTTTAGGGCTGGAACACACATTACCAAATAGCCAGCTCTAGTTCTGGGAAAGCACAACAGCATTATTTGTGGTCAGAAGGAACAGGCACAATGAAAACTAATCATACTCCTGCAAGAGATGGTAACTCACCCAACTGATCAGGCAGAAAACTTTTCCAAAGTAAAATCAAGACCCACTGTCAATGAGAATGCCATTTCCAGAATAGAGCCCGCAGGAAGCAGGCTTATCCACCCACATCCCCGACACAGCTATCCTATGACCCTGGCGGCCTTCCTATGGAAGAAGGAGGGGCTCATGATCAACAAAACATGGGGTTGGTTAAATCAGTTTTCCATGAGAGGAGATGGAAGGAACCGTGCGAGTCCGCCTCTGCTCGCCAGCGTTTTCTGCCTCACAAGCACACACTAGATCACTGGGAGGGTTACGACTGAGGGATTTGAATTAGACCTTCATTCATTCCACAACTATTTACTCATCATCTGCTGTGTGCCAGGCTCTGTGGTAGGCACCGAAGATCAGACGCAAATAAGACAGACCTTATTCCTACCTTCCTGGAACTTATATTCTAGTGAATGTAAGACTCCGGGGTTTGAGCCATGACTCTACCACTTACTAACTGAGTAACTCTGGAGAAATTATTTAACCTTTCCAAGTATCCATATTTCCTCCTCTGTAAAATGGGGGTTATCATAGGGCCTTCCTCATTAGGGTAATTTGATTGAATGAGTGAATATATATAAAACTCAGAAATGGTAAGACTGGCATCTGCCTCTGACTTCACTGGTTTTTTGTGACTTAGTTATGCATGTGTAGTTTCACTGAAAAATTTTATTTGAGGTCCCATAAAATTAGCATTTTTAACTATTTGGGGCCTCACAAAATTAGCATTTTAATTATGCATATTAAATAAAAATTATCATTCCTGGGCACAACTCTAGTTTAAGTAGCAATTGGGGAGAAGTTACAGAAGTGACTATGGTGACTAGATGTTAAAGAGGGTAACTTTCTAAGTTTGGGAAGGGGGGTCAGTCAATTAGTATAATACCTGACATAAAATAAATGCTCAATAAATGCCTGTTGTTTTTAGTGCTGTTGTTATCACTAAACTTCATATTAAACCTGAAACTCATGATGAACATATGCCTGATAAATAAAACTGACATAACGGAGCACTACTACGGTGCCTGGCATATATCAAAAAATGAATAAAGGTTAGCTGATCCACACATGCACACACACACATGAATCCAAACACACCCCAAAATTCATGCACCCATACACACAGAAGCATGTACGCACACGCACACACAAGCCCACACAAACACAGGCACACGTATGAGCACAATGCGTGTGCAGACGTGTGTGCATCTGTATGTCAAGCTATTAAAAGCATGTATGATCTCAGAAAGACTGACTCCCTCAGGATGATGAACTTTGAAAGCGACTTTCCCCAGGTCACTTAGTGCGTGGTAAATTGGGGATTAAAATCTGACCTTTTGGTCCAGCTGAATGAGCTCTACTCCACCCCACACTGCCTCTCTTCTAACTACTGCATTTTGTAGGTAATGGCAATGAAAATAAGTAACATTCACACCACAGCAGAAGACTGCAAATGTCTTTCTCATCCACGTCAAATTTAGTTAGAAGCTTTAGAGCATGTCAGTTTTGCCTTCCCCATTTCCCTACCCTTCTGCCACCTGTTTTCTGGGTTCCTATTGAAAATAAAACCCAAACATGAAAGACTGGCAATCATAGTTGGTTTCACTGAATCACTGTGGCTTGGTCATGAATGTGTAGTTGACTGAAAACTTTTGTTTGGAGCCTCACAAAATTAGCATTTTAATGGTAGACATTAAATAAAAAGTGTCCCCACTGTGCACAGCTCTAGTTAAGTAGCAGTTGGAAACAAGATGAAGAAGATGTGGCTGTGGTAACCAGATATCAGGTTTGACAACTTCCTGAGCCTGGGCGATGGGTCAGACAGTTTGTAACTTCTTGTTCACGCATGTTTCTTAAATACTACCTTTGTGTTTCCTTAATATCTAGTGTTGTACTCAGCTGTTGGCAGTGAACATGCAAGCAGTATGTAGGAATGCTAATAGGCAGCTCTTTCCGTAATGGGTCTGGATTTATCTTTATATCACCCACTTTCCCAAGATTAGTAGTTTATATTATTGCCAACATAATAGGCACTATCATCAAATAACTCTTTTTGTGTGAGGTAATGCACAGAGTTCTGCTTGAGCCCTACAAATTGAATTAATAGAACTCGTTGCTGCTCTTGCTCACTGTGGTATGTTGAATGGCCCCCAAAAAGAGAGCTCCACCTCCTAACCCCTGGAAACTGAGTGCGACCTTACATGGAAATAGGGTCTTTCTACTGTAATTAAGTTAGAGGTCTTGAGATGAAAACAACCTGGATTACCTGTATGGGCCATAAATACAACAATAAAATGTCCTTATAAGAAACAGTAAAGGAGAAGACATGGCCCCAGAGAAGAGGAGAAAGCCATTTGAAGATGGAGACAGAGATAGGAGTGATGCAGCTACTAGCCAAGGAACACCTGGAGCCAACAGAAGCTGGAAGAAGCAAGAAGTGTCTTTCTCTAGAGACTTCAGAGGGAGCATGGCCCTGTGGACACTTTTCTTTTGGCCTCCTTGCCTCCAGAACCGAGAGAATAAATTTCTCTTGTTTTAAGCCACCCAGAATGTGATCATTTGTTATGGCAGCGCCGAGGAAAAAATACACTTGCCAGCTGGAAGTCCAGAGCTCTCCTCTGACTGAGGGATTTAAGATGGAGCCAGTTTCTCTGAGAGTCAGTTCTGAAGAACGGTAGTTATATGAGTGAAGGTGGGTGGGCTTTCTGAGGTAGAAGGAGTGGCTGTACCTGCTTAAATGAGATGGATGTATTGAGAAGCCCACTAACAAGATTCTGGAGAAAGAATTTACATATTCTTGTGCACTGATGCTTTATTTGTAATAGGATTGATTTTTCGCTTGTTTCCTCACACCTGCTTCCATTTCCCCCCTCCCCCTCATATGTCTGTGGTGGAAGAAGGCCCAAAATTTGCCTTTCTTTGATGACCTGATATTTGGATTTTAGAGCTGCCTATCTTAGCAATTGATAGTCTTAAATTTTTTTTAAAAATCTGTTTCTATTAATAAATCACATTCATATTTGTTTTCTTTTACCATTCATTCTCATGTGTCTACGATATGAAGGGCTAATATTCCTTTAGGGTTGAAAAGTTTGCTTGTGGTAGAGATACTGGTCAAATTGCACCCATTAGATTACCCTCCAAAATATCAGTTTTTACTCCTGATATCGGTGATTGAGTGTCTGGAGGAATGCTTAATACCACTTGTGCACATATGCATCCATTCAGTTAGCCACTGGGTGAGTTTCTTAAGCCCGGCATGTGCCAGGCACTGGGCTAGCCCCAGAGTGCACAGTGGGTCCCAGAACACACATGGACCTGCTCCTGCAGCCCACAGCGTAGAAGGACAGCTGAATCGTGGAAGACTCTCAGAGCCCTTCAGTTGGTTTTCTCTTGGACTCTTCTCTCTCCCAACCTGAATTAGAGCAACCTAAGCTTTCAAATGACCTCTGAAATGGGTGAAGTCTTTCATGGGGCCTCTGGGAAGCGTGTGGCAGAAGTCTCCTATCACCCTCCACCTCCACAGACATCTGGAGCGGCCCCTCTGCAACCCCAGGTCTAGACCGATCTTTACTTGAAATCCATAGCAGCCAATTTACACTGGACTTGGCACAGAAATGTAACAATCTAAGAAGTTACCCTTCTAAAAGGGCTCACTCTTCTCATTTGAATCATCATAAATTCCATTAAGAACAACTTCATTTCTCTCTAAATTGAAAATAACATGAAGAGTGTCACTCACAGAGTGCTTGACTAACCAAATCCAGTTATTTTTTCCCTACAAACTGCCGCCTTTCTCTGGCCACAGCTGACGTTCGTTGAGATGTTCATCTGCCCAGCATGGTTCCAAGCATATTAGAAATATCAGGTCCTTTGCATCTTAAAACATCTGAGATAGGTGCTATTATTCCCATCTATGGATGAAGAAACTAAGGTAGAAACTTGCCCAGTTTTCAAGGCAAGTAAGTGACATAAGGTGGGATTCAAACTTGGATAGTTTGGCTTCACAGCCCACAGTCTTACCCATTGTGCTAGACTGCCCTCCCAGAGCCAAAGCAACATGTGTCATTACCTTATTTTTCACTGAAGATTGGTTGGCTGATCAGTAGCTGAACTGCAAAGAACCCAGATTCTTTGATAGCAGATATTGATCTCTTTGCTCTGGACCATGTAAAAAATAATCGTAGAAAAGAAGGAAACTGAAAATTAAAGTGTCGAGGCATTGTACATTTGATGGAGTTAAAAGGGTCCCAAATTCTGATTCAACTTCTCTAAAACAGCCTTCCACGCCCTGCAGGGTGAGAACTAGCTTCACAGACTTCTGCTACACAGCATGCAATTCTGAAGCATTTCCAAAAAGCAGCCTCAGTTCCCCCAACACAAAAGTCCTTTATACCAGTTTGGGGAGAAGGACATCTCAGGTAACGTGAGAGGTTAACTGGAGTCTTTTTTTTTCTTTCCTGGTGTCTCAATATATAATTTGTGCTTTTAATTCTGTGTTGTGACAAGACATTACATCTAATTCAGGGAAACTACGTATAAAATGTAAAAGCATGTTAGTAACCAAGATTTGGTAATACACATTTCAAATGGTGTGGGATTTCTTTGGAGTACAACTATACCTGGATACAGAGTTCTTTAACAAAAGTAGGGTGTGGGCTTGCACATGTAGGGTGCAAGAGAGTTGTGGGTGCCTAGCAGGTAATTTATTTAGTGACTATGGGCTTGATGGGCCCGAGTGTCAGGCAGATCAAAAGACGGGACAGCGGTGTATGCCGGGTACTGCCTCTCTTCCCCTAAGCTTGCCCCAGGCAATAGTTTTCATCCTGGTAGGAACTGCTTGTAGGGACACAGGAGCACCACCCCTGAGCCACAGTGCCAGAAAGCTAGAGTGAAGCTTGTCCCCGTTCTGACTAAGAACATTGACAACAATTCCTTTGGAATTGTCTTCATTTTTTTAAAAGAGAAAAAGAGATTGCTATTGTATCAGTTATAAAGCAGTTCCTCAGCTAATACTTTATAGGTCAAGATAACCTGGAGCCAAGAATGGTGATAATCATATAACAGGGCATGAAAAAATAAAGTTTTATTTAATAAAGGATGTTTTTTTAACCACACGCCCAAGGGGAATGAGTAGAGTATAGAAAGATATTAGGGCACTCAGAATATACTAGATTATCCCCTTCCTTTCCACCTTTCTTATCCTAGTTATTTATTCTGTGTCCCCTCTCTACACGCCCCCCAAGAATGTGAGCCACCTGAGGGTGGGGATTTTTGTCTGTTTTGTTCACCGTGGCATCCCCAGTGCCTTGAACAGAGTCTGACATATGGTTGGTATTTGTTCAATATCTGTTGATAAACCTGTGAATGAATGAGCTGCGATTTGAAGAATGATCCTTTCTGAAGAATTCATTCGTTAAAATAAGCTAGCAGATTCCTTGATTAAGGTGCAGCTTTAAGGGTAACCTGGGGAAAAGACTGTGATTTTAGCCTGCAGCCTAATGACATTGCTCTTCCTCAGAAACTACTCTCTGCTTCCCTCCACCACCTCTTCTTCCCCAGCATTTGTTCTAGATTTGTAGTTATAGCTTTTTCTCCTCAGAATTCACCTGAGGAAAAAATTGTGTTTTCCTTACATTTTAAGCTTAGTAAATTGAGTAAAACCAGCTTAAGCAAAAGGTCTGGCCATCTTTCAAAATGTCAGAGGCCTGGAAGCTGAAAAGAGAAGGCACCGTTGCTGCCTGGTTGGGGGGCGGGGGAGGGGGATTTGGGGTTGCTATGGGACCCATGGCAGCTTGGGCCTGGACCAGCGGTGGTTCTCCTGGAAAATCGTGACTGACTCTGGTTACTATCCTATCCCAGGCCAATGCCAGAATCCTGAGTAAAAAGGCTTTGTGGCGGGCAGGACATGAGGAGTGGGTGGTCAAATGGGATTTTATTTCCTCACCTGTAAAACCCCCCATGCTGGCCTGAGGCCTGCCTAACTCTGACGTTCTGAGATTATAGGATTCATCCAAACTTGTTTAAAAGTGTCCGGAGGGCCCAGGGTTCAGGCTGAGTCGTTCCTTAAGTATAAGATTATGAGATTATGGTTTCCAATAAAATGGATTTGTGATGCCTGAGGTGATATTTGTGAGGGGGGGGGGGAAGGAAGATTAAAAAGGCTGTGTCAAAATAGTGTTTTGATTAGACCAGCAGCATAATTTTAGGAAATGGAAAGTTGCAAAAGTGTGTTTGGGACCTGCTCTCCTGGGGTGAACCAAGGTAATATATCATCACTCTATTTTCCTTATTTTTCAGGTGTGATATTTTCTATATTTTGTAGACTTTAATTTTCTATGTTGTGGAAAAATAGCTTTTAAAAGACAACCTCATATATTTGAGCTTATATTATTATATTTGCTTTTTTTTTTTAATTTATGGAAGATATTTAATTTACCCTTTTCAGGAATATATAATGATCCTGTGCTTTACTTTCTCAGGAAGGAGAGAGAATAAAACAAGCTCCTTAGTTTAAGAAGAACTAATTAGTAAATCTCCCTCCACTTCTCCAGGCCTGTGGCAAATAACGTCCTTCCTGACAACTGAACTTTGCATCCCAACTTTCACTAGTCTTAATATAAGCCATGCATTTTCTCCCTCTCACTGTGATATAAGGATAATTTTTCCTCTGAGTGAAATAATGGTTGTGAAGTCATTTAAGTATTCAAAGGGGAAAAAAATAGCCTTTTACTGTTACATTTTTATTGATTTCAGGAATGAGGCAAATAAAAACACTGCTCCATTTTACTGTAAATACTATTAATACAAAGATGAATTCTTAATGTACAGAAATGATTGATTTGAATTTAAATGAGCTAAAACAATGAAAATATCCAGTGATTGTAGCTAAATTTTAGAGTTGCTACTTCGATTGCGTAAATAAAAGCTTGTATTTTCAGTGCACCCACTGAAAAAAGCTGCGTTCCACAATTTTGATGTTTATTAGTGAAAGTATATACTTCACCTCCTCTATAATTGTTATTCATTCTGACCTCATTCCCAAGGCAACTCACCCATTTCCTCCACCAGGTCCAGGACCAATATCATATCTTAAATGAGACATTTTCTTTCAGAAAAACCAGGTTGACTTTTGAATTTGACAAAACAGGTAGTGAATAGAGTTAGGATGCTGCTTCAAGAGAAGAATGGAGGAGGTCTGTTTCCCAATCTCCATAATAATTCCACAGAATTTAAGGCTGTCTTTAGCTCTTTGCATTAGCAGCAAGTAATTACCTCCAACAAGAATGAAATGCAGGTCAAGAATGGTTCCAAGTAATCTAGTTGAAGTGTTACTTGTTTTATTGAATGTGCTAATACAAAGCTTTTCTTGGAAGAGTCAAGGAAGAAAAATGCCTCCAACCCAAACTGCCTTTTGAGCTTTTTTCACAGGAGTGGTCCAGAGTGGTTTGTAGATAATAAAAAGCTGAAGTGCCATTGTTTGTTTTTAATATTTTAAATGTATTCATCTAAGAATTTTAAGTGATTTTGGATTTGTGCTTTTGGTCTAAATTTAATGATGCACTCTGTGTATATAAGGATAAATTCAAATACACATATTTTTTGTATATATTTTCCAATACCTATCTCTGAATGGGTAGGTGGGTGTCCTGCCAGATATCAAACTTAATTTAGATAGATATGATTTATAAGTTTTAGTATGTAAAAGTGTTAGCTGAGTCCAGTTTCCTCTTGTGAAATACTAGGTTTATGAAACATTTATTCAAATTTAAACATATTTTTATTTACTCAGAGTCATCCTTGGTTCTAATCTGTATGAACAATAATTCAAATTCATAACAATAATTTATTTATTAGCAACAGATTAACTTTGAGAACAAAAATGCAATGTTTCAGAATCCTTTATTTTTTTGTTAGACATTAGCTGGACTTTAGGATGAATGTATTTTATACACCTGGGCTGAGGATAATATAAAGAATGCTGGCCTATTATAATAGCAGAAAATCAGTAGACTCTTACCATAGTGAATATGATAACATGTTAGCCTAATTTCCCTACTCAAAAAACACCTCAAGAACCTCAAACTTCCTTCCTGGACCACTCATTATTAAACTTATCCTCATTTCTTGAAGGATAACTATTGCTGAGTTGTTTCATTTTCTGCTGAATATTCTGTAACATTGTGGTCACCAGTATGACACTTTATGGACTCATCCAACCATTTTGAATGTCTTCCAAGTGCCAGGCCCAGGGCCAGCTTGTTCCTGAGGATATGCTTCCTCTCAGGGAGCTCAGAGTCCAGTACCTGACATCCAAGTTGGGGCAGGCCCTTTGTAGGAAACATAACAGCTGTTTCTTATAACCCATGCTCTCCGTTGTGTTGCTAGGTCTGTGCTAAGCCATAAAAAGGGCAAAAAGGGACTCTGAGATACGAGTTGCTCCAAAATAATCATATCCAGCAGGGACTGGATTCATTAAAAAAAAAAGAAAAAAAAGATTTGCTATTCTCATGGGAGTTAAGAATTAGAATTTGTTCTTCCAAAGGCCAGCTTCAAATCTCTGCAACAGTCTTTATCTATCAGACTTTATTTGGGAATTGGGAAGTAAAAGAAGGCCAGTTGTGATCATTGTGTATGCCCGCCTTTAGCTCACTTTTGCCATTAGAGATGTTTCTTGCTGTCAGTTATGCTAGTCCACTGTGTGGCTGGCATAAGAAGCAGATCTAAGCCAGAACTGCAGGAGAGGTGAAGTTTTTAAGTCTTCCACTAACTAACTCTGTGACCTCGGAGGAGTCCTTTGGCCTCTCTGCACTCCAGTTTCCTCAAGAGTGAAATTGAACGTTTGGCTAGACAAGGGCCTTTCTAGCTGTGACACCCCGTTATTCTGGGTGTCTGTGTTCCTGCCTGTGTAATTGAGGTCACCAGTCCTGTGTCACATGGGGTCTGCAGGGCAGATGAATTGGAGCAGTGTCACCAGGTTGATCAACTTGAGAGGCATCCCTCCCACAGTGACTTGAAAAGAGAAAAACCATTAGACACATCACCCCTGGAGCTCCTTGGCATTGATTTTTTTCCCCTGCAACTCCAAATACTCACCATGGTCACAGACTGATGAAGACAATAATCCTCCAGGCTGTACAGTCACCAGTGTGGAACAACTAGTTATTTTTGCACCCATTAACCCATCTCCAAGACAGTCTTGTAAAAGGGTACCTAGTGCATTGCTGGAAGAGAGTCCATGGGTTAAGAAGAAGGGAGTTAAAGAAGGCAAAGCGCTGCCTGATACTGTGCCTGGCACTAGAAGCCCAGCTCAGCCCATGGGGATTTGTCACCCAGCCTTGTGAGTTACAGATGTTTAGGGCTGCAAAGAGGCTCAGTCTTCTCCCCATGTTCACACACATTTTACAAGTGAGGGAACTGAATCTCAGAGAGATTGATTAGCCCAAGGTCATGCTGAATGGACAGAATTGAGATGAGAATTTGCATCTATTTACTCCTACACCATACTGCACTAAAAAGTCCATAGACAAACTCACTGAAGCCTGCATCTGGTATCCAGAATAGTAATATGATGTTAGTGATAGTACCAATAATGATAATTATACATACCATATATTTATATTACAAGTTCATATTATATAAATATCATATGTATATCATATATATAAATATATATACACCATTCATTGAGCAGCCACCATTAACCAGGCACTGTACCAATCACTTTATAGACCTTAGCTCTATTTTTCATAACTCTATGAGATATAACCTTTATTATTATTTCCATTAAAGATAAGAAAATGGAAACTTAGCAAGATGAATTAACTTATTCATTTGGTGACATAATAACCCACTTATTCCACTGAACCATTTTTTTAAGTTCTTACTATATGCAGGCATTAAACTAGTCCAATGGTAGGATTTAAAGATAAATTAGGAAAGAACTCTGCCCTCAAGAAGATAATAGTAACATGATGTAAGCCACAAATATATGTAGCAGTAAATAAGGGAGAAATAGGATTGATGTCGAGAGAGAGATATGGATAGATTCTGGGAGAATTCAGAGAAAGGTACAGATTTATTTTTCAGATTGAATGGGGTAGGGGAGGAAAGACATCAGAGGAGGTAGCTGCTTCAAAGGAAGGAGGTAGGTGTTGAGCACTTAGAGTTGAGGGTGCAAGTCCTTCCACAATAAATGGAAGCTCAGAGCCTGAAAATCTGTAACTATACAAGGAGCTGAATAGTAAATCAGTAATAAATCGGTTAAGTTTGACTGTCAACAAATACATAGGCCACATCAAAGAGATGACGATTATACAACATTTAGTAGGTAAAGACCAAATGTGACTATTATCATAAAGCAGCTGCCTTAAATAGATCTTTCCTTCTGGTTTGGTTAAAGCCAAAAGAAATAGAAAAACATTGTGCAATTTGTAAACTTGGTGTCTAAACTAAAAGTGAAACTGATCCAGCCCACTGTTAAGTCTCTCCTTAGGGAAAACTAGAAAACTTCCCTATAAAGTCAACAGGGTATACAGTTGTAATAAGCCATTGATTCTGAATACACAAATCCAAACATTCCCTGGGTCAAATCAGTCTTCCCAAAAGACAGAATCTACAAAAGCCAAAAATCTCATGCAATACAATTAACCTTCACAATCACTTTAAAGGGGAAGCATGCTTTGTCTACACTGAAGTAAGAACAAAAGGAAAGACTGTGTTGTGCCGGTAAATGTTTAAAAACTGGCATCCTTAGAAATGTTCATATACACATGTTTAAGTTTGTTGTGAATTTCAATGCCATAAAGGATTGCAGTACACAATTTACAAATAACAATAAAATATGCAATACTCTTCGTTGGAAATTCCATATAGCCAACTGATTCTCACAGAATGGTTTCATAGATTCTTGCCAAATTCTGTAGCCACCTATGACTGCAATTATTGAATTGTAGTTCCATCATGAATGTTGGTTGATATTTTTGGTTATTTAACGAGTAAGACGAAAGTGAAACAACTAAGACCTGTGTTGGAACTTCACTTCTTAATAACATGAGTGACTTCTTTGCTGAATACTATAATAGTTTGCAAATACTGGAAGACTATGTTCTCATGTTTTATACTATTCACAGTGTAACAGCTACAGACACGACATGCTTTTGAGTTTGATCTGCAATATTAACATTTTCTCCATAATTTTTTAACAGCCCAACAATACAATAGACCAAGTCCTATTTTGTAGTGTTTGCTTATTTTTGCAATGTAAATATTCCCTTATGGCTGATATCCAGCTACAAATGTGATATCACTGAATGAAGAATTGGGAAGAGGTATGCAGCAACTCATCTTCTATTTTTCCACCACACAGATAAAGTAAATAATCTCATGGTGTACTTAATATTAAACTGTTGTAAAACAATTAGAAAGTAATGAGTTTTGAGTATTTATTCATTTTTTTATTTTTTACTTTTTATTATGAAATATTTATAGGCACGCAAAAAGTTGCACAAAATAGCACATAGTCTCCCACATACCCTTCATCCAGTTTCCCCCAATGCTAATGCCCTTAAATAACTGCAGTACAACATCAAAATCAAGAAATGCATACTTCTAGACTACTGACCTTCATAAATTATCATCATTGTTTACATACACTATGTGCATGAGTGTAGTTCTATGTAATTTTATCTGGTGTAACCACCACCACAATCAGGATACAGAACTGTTCCATCACCACAAAGGAAACTCCTTCAAAACCATGAGACAATAAATTATTGTCGTTTAAGCCAGCCTGTTGTATGGTGGTTGTCATAGCAACTCTGGCAAACTAAGACCATTAATGTCCCAGAGTTTAACCATTTAAGTTGAACAGGAAGAGCATTTAGGTTGTGTCTAGTTTTGGGCTATTACAAATAGAGCTGCTATAAATATTCAAGTATAGATTTTTGTGTGAACATAATTTTTGGTTTTTCTTGGATAAATACCCAAGAGTGCAATTCCTGGGTCATACGGTAAGTACATGTTTAGTTTTATAAGAAATCTCCAAACTAGTGTCAAGAGTGGTTTTAACATTTTACATCCCCACCAGCATTTACGAGAAAACTAGTTTCTCTGCATCCTTGGCAGCAATTGGTATTGTCACTATTTTTCGTATTAACTGTTCAAATAGTTGTATACTGATATCTTATTGTGGTTTTAATTTGCAATTCCTCAATGGCTAATAATGTCAAACATTTTTCACTTGCTTACTTCCCATCCATATCGTTTCTTTGGTGAAATGTCTCTTCATGTTGTTGGCCCATTTTCTAATCAGATAGCTTGTTTCTTTACTGTTGAATTTTGAAAGTTCCTTATGTATTCTAAATGTAAGGCCTTTGTCAGATATGTGATTTGCAAGAATTTTCTCCCAGTTTGTAGTTTGTCTTTTTATCCCTAGAAAAGGGTCTTTTGCAACAACAGAACAAAAGGTTTTCAATTTTGAT
Organism: Chaetophractus vellerosus; assembly: GCA_004027955.1. Taxonomy (NCBI): domain Eukaryota; kingdom Metazoa; phylum Chordata; class Mammalia; order Cingulata; family Chlamyphoridae; genus Chaetophractus; species Chaetophractus vellerosus. The sequence goes on from PVKH010016024.1 coordinate 13,738, forward strand.
GAACTCTAACTTATCACTTTTTTCTTTTTGCATCATGATTTTGATATCATGTCAAGAAATTCAGCCTGGCTCCAAATACCAAATATTTTCTTCTATGTTCCCTTATAAAATGTTTACAGTTTTGTGTTTGCATGTAAATCAACGATCCATTAAATTAATTTTGTCTATGTTGTGAGGTTTTAGGTCAAGGTTCTTTTATTTTTTATTTTTTTGCCCATGGATATCCAATTGTCCCGGAACCATTTTCTGAAAAGATTTATCATTCCTCCATTGACATTTCTTTTGTTTTTAGTATAATTTATTTAATTGTAGGTTTAATTTTTAATAATGACTGTGCACAACAACCAGCTCATAAATTTTCTGAAAGTTTAACAATTAGTTCTGTGAGCCAGTCCTGGCCAGCTCCGGCACACCATTAATTCAAACTGTGTTATAAATTATTGATTATTGAGGGAAAGCAGTCAGAGGGGTAGTTAAGGATGGTGAATGTTTGTAAACATTGAAATATATAACTACACAACCTTATAGAAGTGCCAAAGCTCAGAAGTGGCATTAGTACCATCTCATAGAAAATTAAAACTCGGGTTCACACTTAATTAGCTTTTGGGTAAGGTGCAGGAATTGAATGCAATTCATGCTATTATTTTGACTTTTTAAATGAATAAGTCTCTTTCAAACTAATTGGGTGTTTTGGAAGTTTGGTAGAATATTCATGGCCTCTGATCAAATGGAACTGGATCTGAATCTGACTCTCTTTACCAGCTTAGGTAAATTATTGACCTTTTGTTTTGTTTTGTGTTAAAATAGGGAGAATACGAAGTATCAAAAGCTGTTTTAATTCATTTAGCAGAATGAATGCACAGAGTTCTGGGCTCTGTACAAGTAATTGGGGGTACAGTGGTAAGCAAAAAGTGTTCTCAAATGAACTTACTGCCCAGTGGAGAGTCAGACAGTGAAAATACATGCACATTAGTGTGAAAGTATTACAAAGTGTGGTGAGCAGTAGTGAGTGGCATAAAGGGAAAAAATCAGGTGCTATGACTCAAGTCCAAAAAAAAAAAAAAAATTCTACATACTTCCTAGCACACAAATGTTGATAAGTGTTAGCTAATTTTATTATTACAGATTTTGGTATGATCAAGGCAACCCACGCAGGTTTGGAGGGCTCATCCAAGAGCCTGATCCCCTGTCTTTTATGTTGCATAACATAATACTCGCTTTGCATATAAAGCTGCATTTAATGTAATTTAAGTTCCCTTCCTACTCTAAGAATCTGTAAGCATCATCATATGTGGCAACCAGGAATTTGTTTACATAGAATTGCAGAAAAATTCAGCAATCAATGCGGTAGTTATTGGGACAGGTGCTATCTGTATTTACATTTTTAATAGCATTTTCTACTATACACCCTTCTCAATATGTCCTTTTTTAATGGATTAAATTAAAAATGAAGAACTTAGGGAGCTAGAATCCTGACACCTGGGATGATGAAATGACTGCTTAAGTGTTTATCACTTTTATTTTTGCCTTGTAGTATAAATCGGGTTTTGTTTGGAAGTAAATTATTGTTAATCAATGGTTTTTCATAATGAAGTCCATAAATCTACATTAAATAAACATCCAAAGTTGTTGATGCCCTTTGGTTTTCCTGCTTAATCTTGCGTATTTTCATCAGAATAATTCACTGGGCTCAATCCAAGTCTTTTTACTTATTTATTTTATTTTGGGGCAGGTTTTCTATGAAGCCTCCCCTGACTTACTGAGCAACCAGACACAGTGTCATTTTGTCTGCCTGCGGCTGGCAAGGCAAGGGCAAAGGCTGTGGAGGATTCTAAGAACTTCTTTCTGTCTTGGCTGATGTCCTCATTGTTTAAAACAAAAGGAATAATCCTTCTTCACCACTGTCTCCACTACCTCCATTTTCCAGTGGGAAAATGAGAAGTAAGAGGGACATGGTCAGCCATTTTCTGCTTCCCTTCTATTTTTCCATTATCAAATTAACACTGCCTTTTTGTAGAAAATTTGGAAAATAACCTAACTACAAAAGAGAACATAAAAATTATCCGCAGCCCTACTGTTAACAGAATTCTTCCCCCATACTTCAAAACACTGGCAGTGATGATTCCAGAATTTCAGGGTA
>PVKH010016025.1:0-15876 GCA_004027955.1 Chaetophractus vellerosus
ATATATATATATATATATAATATATAAACTGACATACTCTCTTCCCTCCTTCCCTACCATCCTGGGTAACCTCTAGTCTACTTTCTATCTACAAATTTGCTATTCTAGTTATCTCTTATAAGTGATATCATACAATTTTTTTGTCCATATGTGCCTTGCTTATTTCACTGAACTTAATGTTTTCAAGGTTCTTCCATGTTATAGCATGACTTATAACTTCACTCTTTCTCATGGCCAAGTAATATTCCATTGTGTGTATGTACCACGTTTTGTTTATCCACTCAACTGTTGATGGACCCTTAGGTTGTTTCCACCTTTCGGTTATTGTGAATAATGCTGCTATGAACATTGGTGTACAAATATCTGTTTGAGACCCTGTTTTCACTTTCTTTGGGTATATACCTAGAAGTGAAACTGCTGAGTCAAATGGCCATTCTATATTTAACTTTTTGAGGAACCACCATATTGTTTTCCGTAGTCGCGGCAACATTTTACATTCCCACCAATGACACACTAGAATTTCAATTTCTCTGCATCCTATCCTATACTTGTTATTTTCCATTTTTTAAAATTAATAGCCATCCTTGTGGGTATGAAGTGGTATTTCATTGTGGCTTTAATTTGCAGTTGCTAATGGCTAATGTTGTTGAGCATCTTTTCATGTGTTTTTTGGCCACCTGTGTATCTTCTTTGCAGAATGTCTATTCAAGTACTTTACCCAAAATTTTTATTGGGTTGTTTGTCATTTTTGTTGCATTTTAAAATTTCTTTGTGTTTTCTGGATATTAAGCCCTTTTCTGATACATTGTTTAAAACTATTTTCTATCCTTCTGTAAGTTGTCTTTTCACTTTCTTGACAATTTCCTTCATTTCACAAAAGTTTTTAATTTTGATGAAATTAAATCTATCTATTGTTTCTTTTGTGGCTCATCCTTTTGGTATCATATCTAAGAATCCATTGCTGAATCCCAGGTCATGAAAATTTGTCCCTTAGTTATTTTCTAAGAATTTAAAAATTTTAGCTCTTATATTTAGGTCCTTAATTCATTTTGAATTGATTTTTTTATATGGTATGAAGTAGGGGTCTAGCTTCATTCTTCTGCACATGGATATCAGTTTTCCCAACACTATTTGTGAAAGAGTCTATTTTTTCGCCACTGCATGCATTTAGCATCCTTGTTGAATATCAACTGGCCATAGATGTTTGGGTCTATTTCTGGACTTCCAATTCTGTTCCCTTGATCTATTTTTCTATTTTAGGGCCAGTAGGACACTGTTTTGATTATTGTAACATTGTAGCACAATTTTAAATTGGGAAGTGTGAGTCCTCCAACCTTCCTCTTTTTCATGATTTTTTGGGCTATTTGGGGCTCCTTGCAGTTCCATATGAATTTGAGCATCAGTTTTTCCATTTCTGTAAAAAGGCTGCAGGACTTTTGATAGGGCTTTCATTGAATTTTCATACTACTTTGGGTAATATTGTCATATTAACAGTATTAACTCTTCTAATCCATGTACATGGGATATCTAGCTATATATTTAGATTTATAAGATTGGAGCAGAGATAAATGAAATAGAGAATAGAAAAACAAGTGAGAAAATAAAAAAGTTGGTGTTTGAAAAGTCAACAAAATTGACAAACATAATAGCCAGACTGACAAAGAAAATAAGAAACAATACAAATAACTAAAATGAAAATGAAAATGGTGATCTCACTACTGATCTTACAGAAATGAAAAGTATTATAAGAGAATATTATGAACAATTGTATGCCAACAAGCAGGTTAATCTAGAAGAAATGGAAAAATACCTAGAAATATATCAGCTACCCTAATTGACTCAAGAAGAAATAGAAAACCTCAAAAAATCTATAACAAGTACAGGCATTAAAACAATAATCAGAAATCTTCTACCAAAGAAAAGTCCAGGACCAGATGGCTTTACTTGTGAATTCTACTAAACATTTAAAGAAGAATTAACATTGATGCTTCTCAAATTCAGAAAGAGTGTACACTTCCTAATTCATTCTATGAGGCCAGCATTACTCTGATACCAAATCCTGGTAAAGACATCAAAAGAAAAGAAAATTACAGATCAATTTCCCTTGTGAATATAGATGCAAAAATCCTTAACAAAATACTAGCAAAATACAAGTCCAACAGCATATTAAAAAGGTTATACATTATGACCAAGTGGGATTCCAGGAATGCAAGGTGGTTCTAGAGTAAAAAATCGATCAAAATGATATATTTCATAAAGAGAATCAAGGTTAAAAGCCACATTATTATATCAATAGATGCAGAAAAGGCATTTGACAATATTCAGCATCCTTTATTGATTAAAAAAAACCCTCAGAAGTGTAGGGATAGGAACTTTCCAACATCATAAAGGCCATTTATGAAAAATCTACAGCTAACATCATATTCAATGGTGAAGGGTTTAAATCTTTGCACTTAAAATCAGGAATGAGACAAGGATGCCTGCTTTCACCACTGTTATTCAGTACTAGAAGTTCTTGCCAGAGCAATTAGGTAAGAAAAAGGAATAAAAGGTATCCAAATTGGAAAGGAAGAAATAAAACTATGTATACTTGCAGACAACATGCCCTTATGTATCAAAAATCCAAAGGAATCCACAAGAAAATTATTAGTGATAATAAATGAGTTCAGCAAAGTGGTAGGGTATAGGATCAACACACAAAATAATTGTTTTCCCATAAACTAGCAAAGAATGCTCCAAAGAGGAAATTAAAAAAAAATCCTATTTACAATAGCATCTAAAAAAATAAAATATCTAGCAATAAATTTAACCATGATACAAAAGACTTGTATACTAAAGACTACAAAACTCTGCTGAAAGAAATGAAAGAAGACTACAGGTGATGAATTCTTCCAGCTTTTTTGCATCTGCAAAAGTCTTTATTTTACCTTTTTACTGAAGATATTTTTGCTGCATATAATTTTATTGATACTTTTTTTCTTTTAGGACTTTATTATCTTTGTTTTTCTGTTATGTTTTTTTTCCTCTGCCTTTTAAAATATTTTTTCTGACTCATTGCTTTTAAGAAATTTTATTATGAGGGGCTTTGTGTAGTCTTCTTCATGTTAATTAATTAATTAATTAATTAATTTTTGTGTGCTTATGTTTTTTGTACTTCTTGATATGGAGCTTTATATATTTTATCAAGTTTGTAAAATATATGGCAATTATATTTTCAAATTTTTTTTCTGTTCCCTGTCTCTCCTCTTCTTTTAGAATTCCAATTACATATATATTAGGCCATTAGAAGTTTTCCCTCAGCTCACTAATGATGTTTCAGTATGTTCATATCTTATGATTCTATCATCTCTCTTTCTTCATTTTGTGTAGTTTCTATTGCTGTATCTTTCAAGTTCACATATTTTTCTTTTGCAAAGTCTAATTTGCTGCCAATCTCATTCTGTTTATCTTTTTTTTACATTTCAGGATTTTAACTTTTTATCACTAGAAATTTGATTTGCCTATTTGATATATTTCTCATGTCGCTATCATGTTCAATCTTTCCCCAGCTTACTGAACATATATAATATAGGTATAATAACTTTTCCTGTCCTTCTTTACATTTTTGACTCATTATAGGTCCCATTTTCCTGCTTATTTACATGCCACACAATTTTTTGATTTGATGCCAGATATTGTGACTATTTTCTAGTTGGGTATGGGTATATTTGTTTTCCTATAAATATTCTTGAGCTTTGTTCTGGGATTTGGTTAAGGTACTTGGAATCAGTTTGATCCTTTTGGGTCTTGCTCTTAATATTTGTTAGCCAAGATTAGTCTAGGGCCCATTTTACCCCACTAATGAAACAGTATCCTTCTGACTACTCTATCCAATGCATAGTGAATTATGAGGTTTTCTATTTTGGCTAGCGGGAACAGGAATGATTCCTGGACCTGTGTCAGCCCCAGGTACTATTCCATCTAATCCTTTTGGGTGGTTCTTTTTTATTTTTATTTTTATTTATTTATATATTCCCCCCTTGCTGCTTGTGCTTGCTGTGTTCATTTTTGCTTTTGTGTTTTTCCATGTCTGCTTATCTCCCCCTGCTGCGTCAGCTCACCGCGGCGGCTTGCCTTTGCCAGGAGGCCCTGGGAACCCAACCCGGGGCCTCCCATGTGGTAAACCAGAGCCCAACCAATTGAGCCACAGCCGGTTCCCTTGGGTGGTTCTTTATACAGCCTCATATAGCCTCAGGTAGTTTCCTCATATATATGTGATGCTTTTTCCTCTCTGGTATTCTTTCCTGTGATCTCTAGCTTTCTTGGTCTCCCTGGACCTCAGCTCTACCTCTTCAACTCAGAGAGCCCATGGTTTCTGATTGGGTTTTTCTTCTCTTTGCTGTGGCCTGGAAACATCACCCAGGAAGTTAGCTGGGGCAATCAAAGGAGCTGCTTGATATAATTTCCATATCTTGGAGACCATTGTTCTTTGCTTTCAGTGCCTTGAGAATTGTTGTTCATATCTTTTGTTTAGGTTTTTTGTTGTTTCAGGCTGGAGAGTAAATCTGGTTCCAGTTATGTCATCTTATCTGGAAGTGGAAGTCCCTCAAGATTTTGCATATATTTACAGTTAAAGTTTCCAGGATTTTCTTCTTTAATGGCAATTTTATATCTTACTTTAAAATTTTTATACCCTTTATTCTTTTTTTTTTTTGTGCTTTATCACCGTAGTTGGATGTCCAGAACAATGTTGAACAGACAGAGATAAATGGTAATATTGGGTACCTTTGTGTCATTCTGTCTCAGCTCAAAAAGTTTCAACATTTCACCATTAATTATAATTAAGAAAAAAAAGTTTTTGTAGATGAGGTGTGGAAAATTGTCTTCTACTCCTAGGTTGCAAATATTTTAAAAAATGGTGGAGAAGACCCAAGATGGCAATAGAGTAGGAAGATCCAACAATCAGCTCGTCCCACAGGGCAACTAATAAACAGCCAGGATCTGCCTGGTGTTTGGGAGACACCAGAGACCAGAAGAACACAGTGTACCATCCAGGGAAGAACAGGAAGAGGAGATTGACCATCTGCAGTGAAGATTCGTGAATAGATTCCTCCATGCTGCAGAGGCTGTTGTCCACCCCCCACCGGTGAGGCTGGCTACCTCTGGACCTACTCCCCAGCTGGAAGAAGAAGCTCTTTCTCCCAAAAGCTGAGGAGGGGAAGTGGCCAGGCACCAACTACAGCTGTTCATTGGCAAATTAGGCTACCTGGATTCCAATCTTGAGTACAGCTGAGGTTTAAACCTGCCAGAGCCACCAAGAAGCCAGCAACATTTGTGCTGTATCTACCACCAGCAGGTGTGGAAGCGGGGGTGACTGAAAAACACATTAGTCCCTAGGGCCGGTAGGGGTCAGATCCAGTGCTCGCAGTTTGGAAAGCCACTGCTTAGGCCCCCACACTCAGCAGGAGTGGAAATTGGGTGCAGTTTGAACACTTTCTCTGGGCAGAGCAGGCAGATTCACCCCAACCACCTTGTAGGGCTGCTGCACACACAGCACCCCTGGACAGAAAGGAAGCATGCACTCTTTCACGGGCAGGGCAGGGAGATTTACCCCATTCATTTAAAAAGGGCTGCAGCACACTTGGCCCTAAATGCCCCTGGACAGAGAGGAAGTGCACACTCTCTTGGGCAGTGTAGGCAGATTCACCCCATCTACCTTAAAAGGGCCTTTGCTCACTGGGCTCCAATGCTGGAAGGAAGAGAAACTCTCACTCTCTGTAGGCAGCTCAGAAAGAGTCACCCCATCTACCTTGAATGGCTGCTGTACTCTGATCCCCAAGGTGCCCCAGGAAGGAGGGGGACCAAGAACCCTCTAGCCACTCTTTCTCAAAACAGTGCAGATAGAGTCACCTCACCTACCTGGGAGGTGGGCAGCACAGGGGGTGGCAGTTAATCAGAGAACTCAGATCTCAGGGGTGAGGAGCTGTGCAATAATTTCATCCTGGCAAAATCAGCCTAAACCTTGCCCCCACCAGGAGCTAAGTCAGCTGAGAATTAAAGGCACAGAATAACCTTCAGGCAGCAGGGAACAACTGGATAAAGAATGCTGCCTGCTGGGTACTTTAGAAAAGTCTAGATTGGGGAAGATATCAAAGAGAAGACTGAACGTCTTTAGGGTCTCTTCTCCAGAGCACATTGGAATTGATCTACACTCCCTTCAAAGGTCCCCTGAGCCTGTTTTGACTGGGAAACCAGAACTGGGAAGGTTGTCTCCAGGGAGACATATCTACCAAAATTAGTCCTCCAGGAAATAGCAGCAAGAGAAGAAAAAAGGAGTATTAAAAATATACAGAGACAAATAAAAAAACAAACATAACAGACTAACATTCACAGAGGAGGAACAGAGGAAGCTTTAGCAAAAAACCAACCAATTTGAAAGACATAGTCTAAAGAGAGAAAATGAGCACAGAACAAACACATAAAAAAACCAAATGCCAAGACACCAGCCAAAAATTACAAACTATTTTAAGAAACAGGGCAATATGGCCCAGCCAAAGGAACAAGTTAAATCTTCAGATGAAACATGGGATTTGAGACAACTAATCTGGATATCCTAACAGATCTCCTTTATAAATTCAATGAGATGGCTAAAGAGATTAAGGATATTAAGACAATACTGGTTGAACACAAAAAAGAATTTGAAAGTTTTCAAAGAAAAGTAACAGATCTTATGGGAATGAAAGATACAATGGAAGAGATTAAAAAATACACTGGAGGCATATAATAGCAGATTTGAATTGGTTGAGAACAGAATAAGTGAGTTGGACGACAGAACATCTGAATTTGAAAAGACAGGAGAAAAGGAAGAGAAAATAATGGAAAAATGGACCAGGATCTCAGGGAATTAAATGACAATGTGAAACACACAAACAAACGCATTATAGGTGTCCCAGAAGAAGAGAATCGAAAAGGGGAAGAAAAAATATTTGAAGAAATCATGACTGAACATTTTCCAACCGTTATGAAAGACAAAATATAAATATCCAGGAAGGACAACAGACCTCAAACATAATAAATCCTAATAGACCTACTCCAAGACACCTACTATTCAGAATGTCAAATGCCAGAGATTAAGAGAGAATTCTGAAAGCATCAAGAGAAAAATAATTCATTACATACAAAGGACACTCAATAAGACTAAGTACCAATTTCTGATCAAATACCATGGAGGCGAGAAGGCAGTGGTATGATATATTAAAGGTTCTGAAAGAGAGAAACTGCCAGCCAAGACTTCTTTATCAGGAAAAGCTGTCCTTCAAAACTGAGGGTGAGTTCAAAGTCTTCACAGATAAGCAAAAGCTGAAAAATATGTCACCAAGAGACAGGATTTGTAAGGGATACTAAAGGGAGTGCTGCAAACTGAGAGGAAGAGATAGGAGAGAGAGCCCTGGAGAAGAGTGTAGAAGTGCACATTATTGGTAAGGTTAACAAAGAGGATAAATAGATAATAGTGAGATAGGACAATGGAAAGCCAGAAGGTACAATGGACAAAGTAAGTAAGGCCTTTACAGTAATAATGTTAAATGTTAATGGATTGAACTCCCCAGTCAAAAGACACAGACTGACAGAATGGATAAAAAAATATCAGCCACCTATATGTTGTCTTCAAGGGACTTGCTTTACATGCAAGGACACAGATAGACTGAAAGTAAAAGGTTGGAAAAAGATACTCCATGCAAATAATTATCAAAAAAGAGCTGGAATAGTGATACTAATATCAGACAAAATAGACTTTAATTAAAAACTGCTATAAGAGATGAAAAACAACATTGTATATTAATAAAAGCATAAGTCACCCAAAGAAATAACTATAATAAATATTTACAGACTTAGCCAGGGAGCCCCAAAATACATGAGGCAGAAGCTTGTGAAACTGAAGAGAGAAATAGGTTTCTCTACAATAATACTTGGAGTCTTCAATACAACATTCACATCTTTGGATAGAACAACTGGACAAAGGATCAATAAGGAAACAGAGAACTTGAATAATATGATAAATGAACTAGACCTCACATATATAGAACATTTTACCCCAAAAACAGCCAGATATACATTCTTCTTAAGTGCTCATGGATCTTTTTCCAGGATAACTCATATGATGGGTCACAAAACAAGTCTCAATAAATTTAGAAAGATTGAAAATGATAGAAAACACTTTTTCTGATCATAATGGAATGAATCCGGAAATCGACAACAGGTGGAGAAAGGGAAAACTCATAAATGTGTGGAGGTTAAACAACACACTCTTAAAACATCAGTGGCTCAAAGAAGAAATTACAAGAGAAATCAGTAAATATCTGAAGATGAATGAAAATGAGAACACAATATATCAAAACCTATATGATGCAGCAAAGGCAATGCTGAGAAGGAAATTTATAACCCTAAACACCTAAAAAGAAGAAAAAGCTATAATCAAAGACCTAAGATTTTTCACAACATATAGATGGCTGATATTTTTTTATCCATTCTGTCAGTCTGTGTCTTTGATTTTTCAGGAACTAGAAAAAACCCAGCAAATTAACCCCAAAGTCAGCAAAAGGAAAGAAGTATGATTAGAGCAGAAATAAATGAAATTGAGAACAACAGCAACAACAAAAAACAACAATAGAGAGAACAAAACCAAAAATTGGTTCTTTGAAAAGATCAACAAAATTGACTCGCTTTAGCTGGACTGACAAAGACAAAAAGATAGAAGATACAAATAAAACCAGAAATGAGAGGTGGGGCATTACTACTGACCCCAAAGAAATAAAAATCATAAGTGGATACTATGAACAACTGAATGCCAACAAACTGGATCATCTAGGTGAAATGGACAAATTCCTAGAAACATATGTATAACCTACATTGACCCTAGATGAAATAGAAAACCCCAACAAACCAATCACAAGTAAGGAGATTGAAATAGTCATCAAAAATCTCCCAAAGATGAAAGGTCAAGGACAGATGGATTCACAGGTGAATTCTACCAGTCATTCAAAGAAGAATTAATACCAGCCTTGCTCAAACTTTTCCAAAAATAGAACAGGGGGGAACATTACCAACTCATGCTATGAAGCCAACATCACCCTAATACCAAGGCCAAATAAAGATAACATGAAAAAGGAAATTATAGACCAATTTCTCTAATTTATGTAGATGCAAAAACCTCAACAAAATACCTGCTAATCGAATCCAATAGCACATTAAAAGGATTATAGGAGAGTGGATGTGGTTAAAGCAGTTGAGCACCGGCTTCCCACACGGGAGATCCCAGGTTCAATTCCCAGTGCCTCCTAAAAACAAAAACAAAAAAAAACAAACAGCAAACAAACAAATGAAAAAACCAACTCAGGGGAGCTGATGTGGCTCAGTGGTTGAGTGCTGGCTTCCCACATACCAGGTCCTAGGTTCAATCCCTGGCCCCAGTATCTCAGAAAAAAAAAAGAATTATACATCATGATCAAGTGGGTTTTATCCCATGTATAAAAGCGTAGTTCAACACAAGAAAATCAATCAATTTAATACATCACATTACTGAACTGAGGAAGAAAATTCACACTATCATCTTTGTTGATGGACAGAAAAGGCATTTGACAAAATCCAAAATCCTTTCTTGGTGAAAACTCTCTGAAAGATAGGAATAGAAGGAAATTGTCTCAGCATGATAAAGTGCATACATGAAAAAACCACAGCTAACATTGTACTCAATGGTGAAAGACTGAAAGCCTTCCTGCTAAGATGGGGAACAATACAAGGATGCTCACTATCATCACTGTTATTTAATATTGTGCTAGAAGTCCTAGCTAGAGCAATTAGGCTAGATAAATAAATAAAAGGCACTCAAATAGGAAAGGAAGAAGTAAAACTTTCACTATTTGCTGATGACATGATCCTATATCTAGAAAATCCCCCCAAATCTGCAACAAAGCTACTAGAAGTAATAGATGAGTTCAGCAAAGTGGCAGGATACAAGATTAATTGGCAATAATCAGTAGCAGTTCTGTATACTACTAATGAGCAATCTGAGGAGGGAGTCAGGAATGTTGTGTTCTTGTTTTCATTTGTTCCAAGATATTTACTGACTTCCCTTGTAATTTTTCCTTTGACTCCCTGATTGCTTAAGTGTGTTATTTAACTTCCATAATTCTTTGCCTGTTATTGATCATTGGCTTCATTCAATTGTGGTCAGAGAAGATACTTTGTATAATTTCAATCTTTTAAAATTTATTGAGACTTTTAAAAAATTAACATGTCATTTCTGCTGGAAGATGATCCATTTGCACTTGAGAAGAATATATATCCTGCTGTTTTGGGGTGTATTGTTCTGTATAAGTCTGTGAGGTCTAGTTCATTTATCATATTGTACAAGTTCTCTGTTTCCTTATTCATCTTCTGTCTAGATGTTCTACTTATTGATCAGAGTGGTGTATTGAATCTCCAACTATTATGGTAGACGTGTCTATTTCTCCCTTCAGTTTTGCCAGTGTGTGCCTCATGTATTTTGGGGCATCCTGTTTAGGTTTATAAACACTTATGAATGTTATGTCTTCTTGTAGTTTGACCCATTTTTAAAATACATAGCATCTTTTTTTTTGTCTCTTGTAGCAACTTTTGATGTAAAGTCTATTTTGTCCAATATTATTATATCTAACCCAGCTCTTTTTTTTGGTTTCTTTTTGCATGAATTATATTTTTCCATCCTTTTACTTTCAACCTATTTGTCTCTTTGGGTTAAAAAGTGAGTCTCTTACAAATAAAATATGGTTGTATCATGCTTTTTAAATACATTCTGCTACTCTGTGTCTTTTTTATATTTTTAAAATTATTATTTATTTATTTATATATCCCTCCCTTGCTGCTTGTTCTTGCTGTGCTCATTTTTGCTTTTGTGTTCTTCTGTGTCTGCTTGTCTCCCCCTACTGCGGCATCCCGCCAAGTCAGCTCACTGTGCGGTGGCTTGCCTGCTTGCGGGGGCTTGCCTTCTTGAGGTGGCCTGCCTCCTTGAGGAGGCCCCAGGAACTGAACCCAGGGCGTCCCATGTGGTAAACCAGGGCTCTACCAATTGAGCCACAGCTGGTTCCCTATTCTGTGTCTTTTGATTGAGGAATTTAATCCATGAACATTCAGTGTTATTACTGTAAAGACAGTACTTACTTCAGCCATTTTGTCTGTTGGTTTTTATGTTTTTATGTGTCATTTCTTTTTTGCCTCTCTTTTCCTTTATTGCAACCTCCTTGTTTGTATAGTAGATCTTTTGTGATAGATCTGAATACTCTCTTTCTCATTTCTGTTTCTGTATAGTTTTAAAATACTTTCTTTGTTGTTACCCTTGGGTTTGTATTACACAACCTTTTTCTAAAACCTGCTAATTTGAAATGATAGCAACTTAACTTAAACAGCGTACACTTTTGCTGCTCCCATAGCCTTCCATTTCCTCTTTATGTTTTTTTTTTCATAGTACCTCTTTATATTTTGTATGCCCATTGTTAGGAAATATGACTTTTTTTCTTGTTCAATTGTACTCTTATTGGAATTAAAGAGTAGAGTCATATATTTAACATACAGTACTATCAGCTTTTGTGTTTACCTTTTTAGTTAACTTTACTGAAGATCTTCACTTGTTCACCCTACTCCAAGCCACTGTCTTCTGTCTTTTCCTTTCAACCTGAACACCCTCCCCACACTTTAGTAATTCTTGTAGGTAAGTTTCTTGTTGACAAACTCCCTCAGCTTCTGTTTATCTGTGAATATTTTAAACTCTCCCTCATTTTTCAATTACAGTTTTGCTGGATAAAGAATTTTTGGCTTACGTTTTTTCTCTTTCAGTACCTTAAATATATCATACCACTGCTTTCTCGTCTCCATGGTTTCTGATGAGAAATTGGCGCTTAGTTTTATTGAGATCCCTTGTATGTGATAAATAACTTTTCTCTTGCTTTCAAAATTCTCTATTTTTTGGCATTTTGGCATTCTGATTAGTATGCATCTCAGAGTAAGCATACTAGAGTTTATTCTATTCGGAGTTCATTGCACTTCTTGGGCATATATATTATGTCTCTCATAAGAGTTGGGAAATTTTTGGCCATTATTTCCTCAAATGTTCTATCTGCCTCCTCTCCCTTCTCTTCACATTCTGGGACACCCATGATGCATATGTTTGTATGCTTCATGCTGTCATTCAACTCCAGGCTCTTCTTTGATGCTTGGTCCAATTTAATTCTGGACCCACAGAGTAGCAGTAGCCCATTTTAACTGTTCTATTTTTTTTTTAAGCTCTTCTGCACTTGATTCTTCACCTGGCTATGCAGCACAGTTTTTAAGATTGCCCCTTTTTTTGTGCAATTGTTTCATCTCTAGGGGAAAGCTTCCTTTCCTCTGTTCTGTCTTCAGGAATCTTGATCTCTCTTGCTTGTTTTTGTGCTGAATTTTCTCCCCAGCTCCTATGATTTGTTTAAATTCTCTCCTTAATTCAGTACCTCTTTTCATTTCACTTTTTAGATCTGGGACCCATCCTGTCTTACAGCAGTGCAGTTCCCACCCCACCCCCTGAAAAAACCATCCGAGATGCCTTTGGTTCTTCCCTGTTAGGGTATCCTGCCTCGGGAAGCCAAATGGGGTCAATACAGAAAGGCCCATTTTGCGCATAGGTGGACCAGCAAACAGAGACTTCGTTTAGTGTGTGCACCTCTTGCTAACGGTTCTGCCACAGTCTGTGTTTTTGCCGGGGCCATTTTTGTATATGGCACTCCTCAGCTTGCTTGAGTTCTGCCCTGGGTCTCTGTGGACTTGGGTCCCTGGGCCTGGAGATGCATAGCATTCTAATTTGCTGCTGTGCATGACTCTATGGTTTGCATTCATAGCAGGAGGGACCCAGGCTGTGCTGCCTCTATGTGACTCTTAAACTGTGCAGGACTGTTTGAGGGGGATGATTCCAGACTGGTGGTCCAGGACATAAATCTCCTACCTGATCTTGGAGATTACTTTTCTTCAGCTTCCTTCTCCAGCCTCTACTGTACTTAAGAGTTCCAAGTGAGTGGGATTTGTCCTTTTATTAATTGATTTTAAGGGGAGACTTTACCATGGGATAGCTTACATTGCCATTTTGATGACATCACATTCCCCTGCATCCCTTTTATAAGTACCATTGTGATTACATCAGCCTTACCCAGCTAATCTAGTATGATCTCTCCATCTCAAGAGCCTTAATTTAATCACACCTGCAAAATCCATTTAGCCATATAAATTAACAATGGTAGTTTGAGACTTATGGATCCCAGAAAAATTCATGTCCTTAGAGCTAATCTATTCCTATTGTAGGTGGGGACTTTTGACTAGATTACTTCAGTTGAGTCCTTTGATCAGATTAATTCACTTAGGCATGACCCAGGGTGAATATTAATCCTCTTACTGGAGTCCTTTATAAATGGGAAGAATATGGAGAGACAGAGAGAAAAAAGGACACAGTAGAAAAAAAGACACAGAAGCTCAGAGAGGAAGCCACCCATTGAGCTGAAAGCATAGGTGCCTGGAGGAGAAGGCAGAGACCAGCAGATACCACCTTTGTGCCTTCGTAGAGGAAAGAAAAGTCCAGGATTGCCCGCAGCTAGTCTTCAGGGAAAGGGCTTTGCCTGATGATGCCTTGATTTGGACACTTTTCTCTGCCTCAAAACTGTAAGCTTGCAAGCCAATAAACCCCCATTGTAAAAGCCATTCCATTTATGATATATTGCTTTTGGCAGCTTTTAGCAAATGAAAACAATTAACATGCACAGATTTTGCGGATTAGAATGTGGACATATTTGGGGACTATTATTTAGTCTACCATAGCAACCATTCAAAATGCCCAGCACAGTGCTTTGTACATTGTAATTAATTAATATGTGTTTCCTAAATTGCTTGTTATATAACTTATAATTAACTTTTGCTTGAAAATAGACTTTTTTTTTCTTTTAAGAAAGTCCAGAACCAAGTCTCCTATTCTTTGCTCTTTAAAGGGCTCTGTTCTGTGGAATGGTATTATATCCTCTCCAAAGAGGTTTTACTTTCATTTGGTTCAGTTAAATTCAGGTCAATAAATAAATAAATGTGGTCCTTCTCTCTCCTTAGTCCTATATGATCTGTCTTTTCTTATTATTAATCTTTCAAAACTTTTCGCTATTTCTCTTAAGTTAAAATGAAGGTTTTTTCCTGAGTCTTTTTGTGAACAACTTTTCTATATAAAAATGGGATATCATATCTCTGCCAATTTAAGTTCCAGTTTAAATACTATCTACTACGTGGTACTTGATTTCCTTCAGGGAAAGAATGGAACTAACTATTAATATGTATACTTTATACACATTATTTCTTTAAATTTTATGCATGATGAAAGTGATGATCAGAATGGTTGCATCACATGCTTTGCAGTAAGTTGCAGAGTGAAAATTTGAAACCAGGCCATTTGTGGAAGGGAGTGCAGCCTCATGATCAAGAGAATGCAACTAAGAACAAATCCTACTTCTACCACTTATGGGCCATCTATCTGCTCTATAATCTTTATCAGCTAAATAGCTATAATCATAGAAGTTTCATTGTGTGTATGTGTATGAAAAATAAAAGAGACAATGACTGTAAAGTACTTAGCACAGTCCTAACATATATTAACTGCTCAGCTATGATTTTTATTACTCCATGACCTTTCTTCCTTATGTTATAGCATGGTTTCCAGTCCAGATTAATGCTTCCCTTTCTGAACTTCTGCAGCATGTAATAGTCTGTAGAATACAGTTTATTATTTTACAGATTCATAGAATGTCAGGGTTGTAAGGAATCTTAGATATTAACAATGGTAATCACCTTAAATTCAGGTGAGGAAACTGAGGCACAGAGAGCACAAATAACTTGTCTAAATTAAAATGTATTAAATATATTTTCTATCATTTATCATAAATCTTAAGGCTATGTATTGAAATTATTGTTTTTGTCCTTTCTATAAAATTTTTAGGTGACACCTCAGAAGCTGTTAATCCTGAAGCAGATATCAATGGAATTAAAATGATTATCAGACATAATTTACTACATAAACTTCAATATTTTCTTCCAAATGGTCTATCACTTTTATGAGGGCACAGGTAGTTTTCTGTTTAAGTTATTGATTAGATACCCAATTTTTGACTAATGATAATAAATTTATTAGTACTCTTTTACTTATTTATTTAAAATTCCTGCTTGGTCCTTTTATCTTCAAAAAATGTTATGATTTCTTAACATAAAAGTCTTTTTCACCCCTAATTTGGGTAATAACTTGAATGAATAAAATTTAAACAGGGAAAAATTCAATCATGATTTAGTGGTTTTTTCTCCCCTCTTTTTATGTTATTTATTTTCCAAGCAGCACCCAGGTAAAACCCAAGTGGCTTGAGTTGCCTGATAAAATAGAGTCTTGGATATGAACCAAAATAAAGAAATGTGAACACTAAAGCTTTTAAAAATCAGGCCAGAATTTTTACTTGAGGAGTCAAGTTTTGGACATCAAGACTTGATCAAACCAATAATATTTCACATGAAGTTATTATCAGTTGGAACCTCAGAGCTGATCAGTTCTACCAGCTCTTCTATTAATGATGTTTGCAATGAGAGCTTATCTTTTTTTAAGCAATTTTATTGAGATATATTGACACTACATACAATCCATCTGAATTGTACAATCAATCGCTCTCAGTATCTCAGTATAATCATAGAGTTGTGCATTCATCTCCACAATCAATTTTAGAACATTTTCATATTTCAAGCCCCATATCCCTTTACCCCTATATTTTTGACACTTAGCATTGCTGTGGCACCTTACTTATAATTGATGAAAGAGTATTAAAACAT